>CABFPE010001059.1:81795-151883 GCA_900660155.1 Hofstenia miamia | reverse complement strand
TTCTTCTTCTTCTTCTTCTTCTTTCATCCCTATGCCCTTAAGTTTGCCTTTGGGAGTACTCATGACTTTGATGGTGTTTGTCCACTCCCCCTTGAGTCAACAAGGTGGAGTACTATCTGCTTTCATTTGCAAGTCCTTGAATTGACCAATGCAAATTGCTTGCTCTATCATTGTCTCCCATTGCCTTCCAGATGAGTCTGATATTTGATTTGATGTACTTCCTGTATATTCTTATTTGCAATTTCTTTAGATTGACATTCTGATTCATAGCATTGAGGATTGGTATTCTTCCCTTCCCATGCTTGACTGTGCAGATGCTATATGGCATCAATACTCATTTGGTGTTGATGCCTTTGTTATTGTATAGCATTACATCAGCTGTTATTGCATCTTCCATTTCCATAGTATGCATCTTCCATTGATGTGGCTGTAGATGGATATCTTCCTCTAATTTGAATGTGATCATTTCTGTTTCCCTTGTTCTTCTTCAATTTCAATTTCTTCCTCTCTCAACTTTATAGTTCACGTAGTTGATGACACATCCATTTTTTGTCTCCAATTACTTTCATTTGTTTTGTGCAATCTGGTTTTTTGTGGCCCTTCTGTCCACAGCCATAACACTTAACATCTTTCTCCCTTACCTTTCTGGTTTTCCCGTCTTTTCCTTTAGCTTTTATGATTTTTTCCAGTATCATATCATTGTAAGTTTTGTTTGGTGGATGTGGTTTGAGATTATTTCTCAATGTTGGTTCCTCTCTGTGCCATGCAGTCTTTTCATATATTCATGCATTATTCTCAATGGTTGCCTGTATATTGACTGCCTTTTGGATCATTCTTTCTAGCTTGTTGTCTACATCACATTTTATTTCAAACTGTGTCCTGATGCTCTCAGGCATCCCTTTGCATATATGTGAGAACAGATCATACTTGGAATATCTATTTTCTCTTGAACTCAGCATTAATAGATGTTGAATGTAATTTCAAATATCATCAGTTTTTTTCATTTTCATCACATTCAGAATAATTTGGTACTGGTTTTTGAAGCTTTTGTTTTCATAATAATTTATGAAATCTCCAATAAGTAGTTTGTAATTCCTCTTCATTTCCATGTCCAACAGATAATGCTGGGAAGCTGTGCCTGTCAAATATAGTGGGAGTCTTGCTGATGCTGCTTGCTGGCTCACTTTGTGTTCAGCCATTGTCAATTCAAACATTTGCAGCCATTTCAATGAATGTCAGTTTGTAGCCATCTACTTTTCCATTGAACTTGGGTAATGTCGCCTTGCAAAGTATAGTATCATTGGTTGCTAGTTGTGGTAGAATTGAGGTTTTGTACTTGGGTTTTTTTTTACTCTTCATTGTGTCATCCTCTTGCAGTTGTGTAGCCACTGCCTTTGTAATTTCATTTATGATTTTTTGTTTCTCAGCATCTGAGTCTTCATCCAATTCTTCATATATCACTTCTTTGCCTGCTGGCATGTGTGTTGCTTGCAACTTGCTTTCTTTCCTTGAATGAAATTCTATTTCATAGGTTTGTATGTCACCCTGTTCTCTTCCTCTGTCAACTGTGGTAATCTTAGTTTGTCTTTTAGTTGCTCCAGTTCTCCTGCTTGTAGATCATTATCCTGTATTAACTGTATATTTTTCTTTTCCAGTTGCTGATTTTTTTCATGCTATTGTTGATTCTGTTCTAAGAATCTTTTGTTGGACTCTGATAGTTGGTGTGTGAGGAGTTTGATCTCATTTTGAAATAATTCAATTTGTTTGTCTAGTCAAATCTCCATATTTAACTTGATTTCACTTAAGATGATTCCATCTGTTTGACTTTACTTGTTAGTTGATTGATTTCATTTTTAGAAGTGCTTTGTTTTCTTGGCTCCTTTTCGTCTCTGGAGTTGAATTGAAAGTGTGTAGTTCCATGTTTGGGGATGAATTTTCACCAGCACATGGTGATGATTGTGTTGTTCTAGGGGTTACTGCCCTGGGTGCTGTTTTCTTTGTGCTGCCTTTCTTACTTTTTGTCAAGTCTTCTTTTTGGTTTGTAGTGGTACTCCTTCTTGATCAGGATTCCAGGATCCTGTTGAAGTGCTTTGGTTTAGGTTTAGGTAGCTCTCTCTGTTGACTAGTTTATTTTTCATGTAGTTATCCTGTTGCTTAGTTTCCATTTTCACTTGTGGATCTTGTCATAGTATGTGGGTTGTTCCACTGAATGTTTCTTTTAATCAAGGAAAAAAAAATCCTTTTGTTCTGAGAAGAAACAGCTATCTTAACTCAGGTAAGTAAAAGAAGTTCTTTTCCAAAGGTTGTTGTTCTTGGCTGTCATAGTCACCATGTAGCATCCTCTGCCAGGCATTAGTACTGTTTTTCCTCTGTTACTTTATAAAATTAGTTGTATCTTTGTGGGTAGGGATTTACTAATTAGATACTGTTTAGCTTTTAGTTGTTTCTGTTAACATAACTTAACTAGATTTAACAATTCCATATTTAGGTGACAAAGCCATACAGCAATCTCTCCAAAGATTGATAGTGGGCATCTGCCAAAGCTGATCTCCGCATCCAGTTTAACCAGTCCATCATTGATCCATTTGGTTGAGTTCCACCTCTCAGCTCAATGATATGACTTATGTGTACCCTATCCAAGCTCAGTGTATACTCAAGACAAGACACAATTCGACTTAGACTCTATTTTGTAAAACTGTTTTGTGTATTCACAACCAGACTTGTTACTAGCTGCTTAATTAACATTACATGTAGCCATTACCAAAATATATTGGCTTTAATAAATATGTAATATCAAGCAGCTTCCTAACCTACATTTATTAATCAGTACATGTTTGGTCACTTTATTGGTCCTTTTTTAGTCACTAATTTGGATCTGAAATAGTAATAATGTATTACCAAGGTTTTGGTCATCCAACTGTATTTCAAATTCATTGATTTTAATACATGTACTAATTGATCTGTAGTCAGATAAATGAGAGAAAAACTCCTACACTTAACCTAAGTTCACTTTTTGTAGTCTGGCACAAAGACCCTAGAATTGATCTCAATGATGGATCCAAACCACTACTAAACTCCACTTGTTTAACTTGACATTGTATTAAATAATCAAACCATAATAGCAGAATAAAATATGAATTCCAAATTAAATTCTTTATCAGGATTTAGTTTCAATTTATAGCAAATCTAGAAAACTACCTGATGAATTTCAAATTTGAACTTTCATCTGCCAAAATAGTGGCTAAAAATAATGGAAGTGATTTTGCCCCCTTGTTTTGCAAAAAAGTATTATTTTAAACTGATACTAATCTCTTATTTCTGACACATATTGTTTCTTGGTTGCATAATACAAATTAATGTAAATTAATCTAATTGATCTAATACAATATTTCTAATCATCATCTTTTCAATCTTATTCTCATCTTGGTTTGATGTTTGCAGCTTAGATTTATTTGGATGATGCTACATTATGAGGGGTGATAGTAAAGTTGGAAATTTTATTGGAAAATAATCATTAGATGGTTGCTCCATAAACAATGTCATCAAAAAAATGTGATGGATTCATTTGTCTGCCAAAAAAGGAATAATTGGTAATTTTAGATTTGCAAAAGAAGAAAGACAGTTGCAGTTCATATATTCAACTTAGATCTATCACTAGATTAGTTTGCTTGAACTTTGTCAAGATGTTGCTACTCTAATTTTTCTCTTTTACTATCAGTAGCTCTATAAAGTCTCAGATGTTTTTTGAATCACATGCAATTACAATGCATTTCTGTAAACCAATAGGCATAATTTGACCAACATGTAATTTTATGGGCCTTTTTCAAATGGAATTGTATAGTTAAGTTCTTATATAGTGTAGAATCATGGGTGAGCTCTGACTACTCCAGTGGTACTGAGAAATTCAATTAACAGGCAGAAGGTTGCAAAAGCTACCATTGTAGAGAGTGACCTGCATTCCAACAGAAAACAGAACATTGGTAGTTTGCCAGTACAATAAAGAAAACAGAAAATTAGTTCACTGAGAATTATCATAAAATTTGCATGGCTTCATGCCAAAGTAATATCCACAAAGAGATCCAAGCTCACCAAGGCGCTAACTGTGTGTCTCTAGTTGATAATTTCTAGCTCAATTAAAACATATCTTAATCGTTCTTATTTCCTCAGCCTATGTAAATAAATAATAAATATTGCATGTAATTACCATGCATTCACATTCACAGTGTAAATTATTAAGTGCAATGTATGAATAGAAATGATCAAATAAAAGTTGTTATCTCCCTTTACTTAATCATAGCCATAACTTAATGTTGTTCCACAATTTAGGCTGCCAACTGTTAGATCACATGCTGACACCCTAGACACAGTGGGGCAACTCCCTGATAGTCACTGGAACTTAAGCAATAATTATTTCACAACAGTCCATCAAAAAATTTAAAAGGGTTAGCTTAATAAATAAATTGAAAAAAGATGAAACACAATTGAAGTGAGACAAATTTTATTTGTCATATCCATTTTGTGATTTTTGTGATCTGCATAAGAGCCTCTCACTGCATTACATTCTTGTTACAGAAGCTAAAGAACTGGATTTCAGGCAAATGAGCACTGATAAGGCAGTGCTGCCAGAGATTGTTTAGTCTTTTCATAAATGTATCAAAAATCTTTCATACAAACAGAGACCTTTCAGAGTGATCATCAAGGTCATCAAAGCATCTGTGTCAGACATATGAGCTCATCTGCACTAATCCTGATGTTGGGGTAAAAATGAGTAAAAACATCTCTCAGGGAGCCCATTCTGGTAGCCTGGTCCATAAATAGTGAGCAGTATTCATTGACTTGTTGGAGTGTCATGGTATCATGATCAGAGACTTTGGCTCATAGCATCATGATGATCTCAATTCATTTTGTAAAATTGTAGTAATGGGTGATAATCTTGACATTGTGTATCCACTTAAGGTCACCTGCTGCTTGAAACACAATAAGGACTCAGGGTCAAGTTGAGAAATCTTATCATGAATTTTCTTGAGTTGAATTGCTAGAGGTTGGCCCTTTTGAAAAATATCTTTTATGGTAAGATTCCCATCAATGAAAACTCATTCAGGATTGCTGCCAGCAAATAACTTATTGTGAACCTCTTTGTACTCTGCTGTCTGCATAGCTCTATTGATTTCAGTGGAGGTAGAAACATAATTGATTTTATCTGAGAGGTGTGTGGAAACCTTCTTGAGCCCCTATCATATCCTCCATGAAGAGAAAATAAGAGGCATCATTAGGCATGGTGGCATTGGTCTCAACTTGAACAAACTTGACCCTCTTACTGAGAGTGGCAGTGCCAATCCTTACAGGATAATTTATCTTTGCCTCTTTGATCATGCCCCAGAAAGTATTTCAGAGGCTGTGATTGCATAGTTTGTTGACCTGGGAGGAGGATATGTGAATGTGAGCTGTAGTGGATTCTATGTCCAGGGCTTGTTGGCGCCCTGGTGATAGTAGAAGCACAAACTTTCCTTTGAGAACATTTTGGTGAGACACCACTTCATAAAGCTGAGGACATCATTATCTCTATTTGTCTTGATAATGTGCTCTCTGATGGCTAAATTTTCAATGAATTCCTCAGGCTAGCACTTGATGGTTAGAATTCTCTCATTATTGGTGATAGACCAAGCAGAAGTGGGCTGAGGTGACGTGGCTGCGCCTGAAAACTTTTCTAGATTGATGGCTTTGATTAGCACCTTAGTTGCTGGGGAGACCTCAATCATAGATTAGGGAAGTAATTCTTCCTCTCAATAGAAATGTTCAGGAGAATGCATTGTCTGTGCTAAGACTAATAGGGGAATGATCTCTCCATCTTTTGTAGTGTGTCTTTGTGTCTCCAACACTTTGCTATAGCCACACTCCAGATAATTTAAACATTCAAGGTTGAAGAAGATCTCAGTCTTCATAGGAATATTGTAATGCTGGACCAACTCCAGAAACTGTTGAGGCATGAAGTGCATAGAGGCACATATTCAGAGTTGAAAAATGGGAACTTTGTATCAGCTGTAGCTCCCCAAAGGTACTTCCAGAGTAAGTTGGAAAAAAATGCTGATATCTGAAAAGGTGATCCCTAGTTTGTTAATGATCATCAGTGGGGGCAGACAACCCAACAGGCTGCTTGAGCCAATTAAATGGGTGTAATATTTCTTGAACCTTTCTATTGCTTTCTTAGTTTTACCAGGAGAAGCAGGAAGGGAACAGGAATGTAACAACCAGTTCTTGACCTTCCAGGTGGCCAGACAAATGGTGATCTCATGCATACAGTGCTTAGCAAAGCACTCATGGGTAGGCCTATCCAGAGGCAATTTGAGGTGTGGTTCATGGGTGAGGAAAATAGGTACCCAGATAGCTAATCATGATTGGATCACCAGGGCAAATTGTTCTGAAAATAACTTATCAGTGAAGTTTTGCTGGTCCTGTGTATCATTTGATAATCTTAGCTCCATCAACACACACTCAACTGAATGAGGGTACTGTAAATTCAGGCTCCTGATCCTAATAGTGGGCCACTCAGTCTCAGGGTTAACATTGGATTTCAACACTGCCCAGATTTCATCAATTTCCTTTAAGATAGCAGTACTCTGCAAAAATGTGAAGCTCACATGCAAGTCTGTGACAGAGGCAAGACCAGGTAGATTAATATTATTGGACTCAAGCATATGTGTCTGGACAGCAGCAGTGATGATCAGCCTGGTATCAAAAGCTAACCAGTGGTTTGAGATCTGCTTACATATCATTAATGTGACATAATCCATCATTCTATCATGATTGGTCAAGATGAGAGGAAAAGAATAAGGAAACAAAGACTAAATTTATTATTGATTATAATGATTAAATTGTAAATCATGATAAGATTCTTTTATTGCACTAGTTCGTAATAACAAAAACAATCAATGCACTAAATTATTAAGTAGTTGCCAATCCCATTACACTGAGTTCACTATTCACATTGCCATTCCATTATTGTTCTCTATCTCACATTAACAGTTCCATTGGTAAGATGCGGCTGGCGGGTGCGTTCCTGGAAATGCACGTCTACTCTTGAGTGTCGATCCTGTCTTCCAAGCTCTCTGCTTTACCTAAATAAGTTGAGTTAATTAAGTAGCTACAAAGGCTCTTGCATATTAAATTAGTTTAATAAACCGCACACTTATTACAAAGGAGAGAAAACGGAAAAGTGTCAACTCGGATTCGTGGTTAATCTAAGAAAAGTAATAGCTTTCTCTAAATAACACCCTCACGTTGAGTTGGCATGATTCTACATGGCGACCGTGACAGGCGCTCAAAGAGCGTGCACCAAGGAGAGAAAACAGATGGCGTAATAGTTAACGAAAGTGTATGGAGAGTTACGAACAAGAATTATACTACGAACTTACGAGTGGGTTAAGATAGTTGTTTCTTCTCGCTCAAAATGAAGAAGAAAACAAGCAAAAAGATGATTAGAACCAGGAGTACAAATACTGGTGAGGGATCCCAAATACAATTGCCTTTAGTAATTATTAAAATGGTAAATTCAAGGAAAAAGCAAAGAACTAAAGCTAAAACTCAAAGGACACCCCAAAACCAAACAACCCCAGCGGTTGTTAACACATCCCCTGAAAGTCAAAATTCCCCAACAGAGATGGTATTGCAAGAAGATGAAGGTACAGCAATGTCGATAACCGAACTAAGAAAAATAATACAGGATAATAATAACGAACGGCATGAGCTAATGTTACAAATAGAGAATTTAACTCAAAGGATGTTCGAAATAGAATTAGCGAATGCTGATAAAGACAAACGTATCGAAGAAATCACGCAGGACACTAGCTCTAGATTAACAGAGCAGAGAAATGTCTTCCAAAAACAAATCGAGAAACTAATAGAAGCGAATAAGGAAATAAAAATGGAGAGTGAGAATCTAAAGCAGATGATCACTCAAATGCATGAAGAGAACGTGAATTTGAGAGAAGACAATATTCTAAAGCAGCTGCAAATAGACGAGTTAAAAGACAAAATTCGATTGACAACATTAACAAATGACGAAGCAGAAAAAGAAAAAGGAAATAGTGTCAAAGTGATTAAAAACATAGTAGTACAAGAACCAGAGAAACTAAGCGAAAGTGTACCTGGAGAAGAAGCACAGTCCGAAATATATAAAAATTGTCAGACAGAAGATGAGTTCGTTGAAAAATTGGTCGTTAATATAACGAAACAAGTGAAAGAGAAATGTAAAACCACAACGGATACAAAGCCGATATATGAGGAAACAATATTATCGGAAGAGGAAGATAGTGAAACACCGGCATGCAAAGCAATACTTCCGAAATTTACGGGGAGAGTCGATAGCTATTCGCCCACTTTTAAAGAGTGGATCCAGATGTTCGAGATGAGCATGAAGGAGAGGAAAGTTATACAAAAACAGGCGGCGGCGCGATTTCCTCTATATCTAGGAGGTGCAGCTTACCAGCATTACCTAGTGTTGGATTTAGAGACTAAATCGAACTACAAGAAATTAATTGGAGAATATCAACGATATTATGACGACGAAAGCTTTAAAAGCCAATATCGCATGTTGTTAAATAGTTTAAAGATGAACAAGCGAGAGGATTTACGAAATTACATGTCACAAGTAGAGAGGTTATTGAAACTTAGCTCAAGAGAGAGCACGTATTCTAAATACGATTTATTCTCGCATATATGTAAAGGATTACCAGAACCGATCCGGCAACAATTTGAAATTAAATGTGATGCGGACGACTCTCTAGAGAGGATGATAAGGAAGGGTTTGGGAATCCAGGTAATGATGGAAAATAATGCTCGAATCAATGAGAAATCATCAACAACGAAAATGATACCGACAATAGGTAGTGGTACAAACAAAACTAAAAAGGACGATGATGGAAAACTAAAGGAGGAAATTATCAAAATAAAATTGAAAGATGGTACGGTAAAACGTATAAACAGAAAAGACTTAAAATGCCAAACATGCGGGAAAAAAGGACATACAAAGAAATTTTGTAAACGGCAGATTAATTTCATAGAAGAGGAGGAAGCTTACTTTGAGGAAGAAGACTTATTGGAGGATGAAGATGAGTTGGAACAAGAAGAAGAAGTAAAAGACGATACTTTAAATTAGAGGGAGCGCCGCCTCCAGTAAAACGTGCACCCGTGTTGATTGTAACAGACCTGATTAAGACTAACACAATCACGGTTGTAATAAATGGAGTGATGGTTAAAGCAACTATAGATACGGGAGCGGTAATATCCATTATCACCGATGAATGTGCGGCAAAGATAGGAATTGATAATAAAAAGTTGGAAAAAGAAAATAGCAGATTACTCAATGCCTCAGGAGATTACATTGATACAAAAGGAAAAATATTGGAAGTACTGATGAGAATCGCTAACACCACGTTTTCGCAAACATTTACAGTAATAGATACCGAAAAAAATGCGCTTCCCTATGAGGTAATATTAGGAAATGATTTTTTGACGGATAACAAATGTATCATTGACTACACAAATAGAACTATATCGGTCCAAGAGGAAACATTAACAACTTACGGAGAAGAGCAAGACACAGAAACTATAGAATTTCGGTTAACAGAAAACGAGAAAATTCTACCTAACAACTGGAAGATGTGCCAAATAGAGACGGAAAATGAGGTTACGTCTGAAGTTATGATTTATGATCAAAGAGGCATAAATACGAAGAAGATTTCCATACCATCAAGTTTGTGTGTGGTAAAAAATGGCAGAGGAGTGATACCAATGTTAAACGCAACTAATCATATAGTCAATATAAAAAAGGATACGTTAAAATTGAAAGGGAAAAAAGTAAGAACTGAGAAAAAAATGGTGGACAAAGCGATCAATTTAATTCAGGAAGAAAACAAGGAGTACCAAATACCGGAAGTAATAGAAGAGGAGTATCAGCACCTAAGCGCGGAAGAGAGAAAACAACTGGTAGCAATACTCAAAAGACATGCAAGAATATTTAATTATGGAGAAATAAGTGTGGGGAAAGCGGTTGGAGAAACGCACAAAATCATAACCACATCGGAAGAGCCAATAAGATTGCCATGCAGAAGAGTTCCTGAGCATTTAAAAGAACATTATAATACGATATTAAATGAACTCATTGACAATAAGATAATTAGGCCAAGTGAAAGTCCTTACGCTGCGCCCACGGTGTTCGTAAAACAAGGTGAGAAATACAGACTTTGCATAGATTTCCGGAAACTTAACGACATAACGAAAAAGGACGCATATCCACTACCGAGGATAGAAGACATTATATATGAAGCCAGTAAAAACAAGTACTACACATGCATAGATCTTTGCAAAGCGTACTGGCAAGTGCCAATGGAACCTTCGGATATTGAAAAGACGGCATTTATAACGCCGTATGGACTGTTCGAATGGATGTACATGGCCTTCGGATTATGTAATGCACCGGCTACATTCCAGAGATATGTGACAAAAGTTTTAAAACAGAATAACAGACAAGTCGAAAAAGGGATAAGTGCGTACATAGACGACATACTCATAGCAAGTGAAACAATCGAAGAACATTTTGAAAAGCTGGATAGAACGCTGAACATCCTGTATAAAGCAGGTTTACGGGTGAATGGAAAGAAGTGTGAAATTTTAAAGGAACAAGTCGTATTTTTGGGGAGACAGATCCGGAAAGGAGAAATACGGATGAAGAACAATGCCAGAGACATGATTCAGAATATTAACAGCCCGAAAACGAAAAAGGATTTACAGAGAATTATGGGTTTTATTAACTACTATGGTTCTTTTATATCTAATGTGGCGCATAAAACCGGCAGGATGACAGAACTGTTAAAGAAGAATAAAGTTTTCGAATGGACGTGGAGAGAACAAGAACAGTTAGATAACATAAAAAATGAGTTAAGCAAAATGCCATCATTAAATACGCCGGACTATGATAAAGAGTTTATTCTCGATTGCGACGCAAGTAATGTTGCCATAGGGGCATGCTTGGGTCAAATCAAAGATGGCAAGGAAGTGCCGATACAGTTCTTCAGTAGAAAGTTAAAACAAAGCGAAGAAAATTATGGATCAACGAAATTGGAAATGTTATCATTGGTCGAAAGTATAAAGAAATTTCGGTATTTTTTAATAGGACAAACATTTAAAGTGAGAACTGATAATAGTGGGCTTGCATGGCTTAAAAAGTTTTCAGGCGATAAATCATCAATTGTATCACGATGGATTGAATACTTAAATGAATTCAAATTTAACATAGAACATCGGAAAGGAACGTTACATAAGAACGCAGACTTTTGGACAGCGCTTCCCGAATATCAACGAGATATAGAAAAGGTCGACGGCGAAAAGAAAAAGTTTCACTTTATGTCACATAATGAATATGTAGAATTACCCGAAATCAATACAGATAAAAAAGGGAATGCTATAATGCCAATCACAATTAAGGAAGAGATATCAGAAAGAGATATAATCGAAAAACAAAAAAGTGACTTGATACTGAAAGATATAAGAGACAAGATGAACAATGACGATTGGACACTGGTAAAAGAAGCTAAAAGTTATTTTCAGCGGTATAATTGGAAATTAAATAGTAATGGACTTTTGTACATAGAAGGAAAGACGCTAAGAATAGCGATCCCTGAATATTACAAAAGGGAATTAGTCAGGAAAATACACGAAAATGGACACTTGGGTATAATACAAACAGAAAACACCTTTAACGCTCGATTTATAACAACAAGCATTCGAAGAACAGTGGAAGATGTGATCAATAAATGTAACACATGTCTTATAAATAACAAGAGTCACTTTCCAATACAAGTAGCACCGCTTGAAAAAATCATGGCAATGGCACCTAATGAAATCGTTCATGTGGATTTGGAAAAGTTGTCTCAAGATGACGAAGGCTATCAGTATATATTAGTGTTAGTGGATAACTTCACAAAATACGCTCAAATGATACCGCTAGATTCAACAACCGCAAAAGTAGTAGCAGACAAAATAATAAAAGAGTGGATCTTAAAATTTGGACCAATGCAAACAATAATATCTGATAGGGGCGTTCAATTCGAGAGTAAATTGTTTGAAGAAATGACTAAACTAATGGAGATACTAACAGAAAAGACAACCGCATATCATCCACAGGCCAATGGAGCGGTGGAAAGATTAAACAGAACAATGATAAAATTAATAAGAGTGTTAACGTCGAGAATTGGAGGAAGAGATTGGAGAGAAGTATTAGAAATAGTTGAATATTTCTATAATACATCTGTACATACCACAACGGGAATAACCCCATATAAAGCAATGTATGGAAGAGAGGCGGCAACGCCGGTGTCAATGCAATATCATGCATACTCCGAGAAACCGGATCACGACTACATAAGAAGATTGAAAGACCAGATAACAGGAATCCACGAAGCTATGTGCCATAATATAAAGAAGTCAGCAATAAGGCAAGAGAGAAATTTCAATAAAAAGATATATGGCGAACCACACAGGGTAGGGGATAAAGTTTACGCATACACTCTAATGAGAACACAAGACGTGAACCAAGTAAGGAAACTTAAAACACAGTGGTCAGGGCCATTCACGGTAATACAAACACTACCCAATAATAATTATAAATTGAATGACGGACGAGTATTACATTTTCAAAATTTAAAAAGGGCAACAGTAAACATAGAGCAAGTAACCCTTGATAAAACCGCAGAGTTTAAAATTGTACAGGTTGATGATGGTACATATGCTGAAATGGACGATCTAGATAGTGTTCATGAAGAGGAATTTCAAGATGAATATAGACCCGAGAAAGATGAACCTGAAGTTGAAAGAAGGATAATGCCCCAGGGGGCAGCTAAAAACAAATTAAAATATGACCCAGAAATATGGGATATTAATTTAGTAACTGAATTTAGGAAAAATGAAACGAACGGAACGATCACCACTGAAATCGAGGAGAGTAAGAAGGAGAAGGACCCCGCAGACCGATCGTCAAATAAAGGGCGTGAGGACAGAGGGAACATCGACAAGCTCCACTAACAAAGCTAGATCTCCGCTATCCGATTGCCAAATAAAGGGCATGACGATGGAGAATTCACCACCTAACAATAAGAGACGGAGAGTTAGAAGAAGAGCTCCACAGTCAGATTACCAATTAAAGAGTATGAAGACGGAGCAGATGACACCTACCAATAAGAGACAAAGAATAAGAAGGAGGTCTCCTCAATCTGATTACCGAATAAAGGGTATGAGGATGGAGACAATAAAAGAAAAATCACCCTCTACCAAATGTCAATTAACGGGCAGGCGGATAAATGAGGGCCATCTACAAGATACTGATCACCAATTAAAGGGCATGAGGTTGGAAATACCGAATTATGCACACTCCCCTTCAACATCTACAAGTACTCAAAGCCAACTAAAGGGCGGCGAGGAAACAGCAACAACAAGTACTCAAAGCCAATTAAAGGGCGGCGAGGAAATAACTTCAGTAGCTATGGGAAGTTGGGATACACAACCCATAAGTGATGACTCAGATATGGATACTTCGCAGATACCGTCAACGAGTTCAATCCCCACAACAACGAGCTCAGGAATTTTTTCGTACAGACAAACATCAACAACTACAAAATCGTCACGATCGGAAGAGAGAGAGAGCCGCATGACAAAAATAGGACGAGATAGAATACATCCCTATTTCATAGCAAACAGAAAGATGAGATATAATTCCTACGACAATCTATCGCCAGAAACTAAGCGGCTAATACAACACAGCACTTCCACCAAAGAGAACGAAAGTTATGCAATCCCAATAGTCATTGATAAGAAAAATCGTCCAACTTGCAATACGATAATAGCATATAAAGAGGATATGAAGGAACAATTTAACAGACCATACTTCAAAAGTACAGTCCATATCACGTTTGATGAACAGTTCACCATGAAAGATGTACAGAAACTAATAAAGAACAAAGACAAAATTGTAAACGAGTGTGAACAAGTAAACCTCGATAAAAACCATCTGACAATAGTTTATTTTGTAAAAGACGCTGAGATAGAATCAAAAAGACTTCAAACTAACATCGAAGAAACACTCAAAATAGCTAAGAAACAGAAGACGAGGGTAATACTAATCGTAACACAGAAATCAGAAGAATTACCGGACTGTATAAAAGAATTGGAAATCAAATTAGATAATTTGTTCACATTGGATAATGGTACAAGAAGAATATCTGAACTGATAAAAGTGGACTTACAAATTAATGAAATAGCCCCAGCGGAGAGAATCATGGTGGAACCTAAAATCGCGATCAATATGTATTATCAAACACGCACTATGGAATTGCTGGGGATAACTGAAAATTTGGAAGAGACTTGAAATTTGTTTCTAAAGTGCAGTATAAACCAAACACCTGAGCATTTGGAAAAGATAGCGACAGTATGGTCGGAGATTAAAGCAGAAAAGCCTACGCATGAAGAGTGGCCGCTGATAGACATAAAATCGCCCACTAAGAAGTATCATAAAAGTACTGAAGCTACGTTATACGAAATGAGAAGAGCGTATGAAATGGAAGCTAAGAGGAACTTTAAAACACAAATGTTTGAAGAAATTAATGCCCCAGGGATCAGAGCGAGAACAGCCATTTGGATACTAATGATCACATTAACATACAATGATAAGTTGGTATTGCCGATGATGAGAAAAGAAGGAGAACCAATATGCCGACAGATTAAGAAAGTCCGAGCAGAAATTGAAAAAAGGTCGACACAAACGGTGATATTATTCTCTGGGATCAACGACATTGTGTGGGGAGAACTTTGGAGTTCGCAATATCGATACTACGACGTAATGAGGAGAGTGGAAATTATTACTATGGTTAGATTAGGAAAGAATGAACCGGAAAACATCACCGAGGAAGAAGTACTGGAAAACATAAGTGCATTCTATGACAAAGCGTCGATTTCGAAATCATTATGATCAACGTATGAATTCTTCTACCCAAATACTACGATTCATCCAGATTTGGCGCACACCAGTAGAATAGACGCGATTATGACATTGATGATAGCCATAAAGGGCATGAAACTCTACAGAAAACACTACGATATATTCAACGAAAAGTTAAACGAATTACGGAGTATGTGTACGATAGCTAAATCTCTAAAGAACCCGTCGTTCTTAAGACACAAGAAGATGCTAACAACAGAGAAAGACGTCGTGCTAAAAATTACGAAAGATGAGGCGTACGAAAACGTTACGTGGGAAATGAAAGAAGCCAGTGAGATAATCAAAAAGGCGGCCGAGATGGTACATGGAGAGAGAGTGGTCATCCTTAATTAGCTATGCTGGAGGGGGAGTGTGACATAATCCATCATTCTATCATGATTGGTCAAGATGAGAGGAAAAGGATAAGGAAACAAAGACTAAATTTATTATTGATTATAATGATTAAATTGTAAATCATGATAGGATTGATTATTTTCACTTTGTAAATGTTTTGTGCAATTATACTTAAAATTATACTCGACTGTATTTTGACAAAACAAAAGATGGTCAAACAGCGTAGTCGAATTAAAGCTGACGTTGCGTAAAATTAGCAGAAATATTAAAGCGAGGGAAAAACTGTCAACAAGAAAGATTAACAGGTACTTGTCGAGTATTTAGTTGTTTATCACCAAGTGCTATAAATATAATGAATCTGATGTAATTATTGATGAGCAAATCTACTTTGGATTCATTTTCTTTTGTCAGGTTATTTTATATTCTGATGGAAAGCTAAACATCTACGAGCTAGGGTAATTGTATGGTGGTTCCCACATCCGGTTAAAGGTATGCTGGAGCAGCCTCCTAATAGCTATTCCACAGCGGGGAGGGCGACAGCTGTAGTTACCTTGTGGGCTCTTAGGTTACGGATAGGTATAGGAGTTTTTTTACTGTTATAGCTTTCCTTATCGTCATTGCTTGTCTGATAGTATTATCGCAGCCTGTAGGTCTTACATGTTAATTATTTTACCGATGAACTCAAGTTATTTATTACATTCATTATATTACATGCTGATTGCTGGCTTAATAGTATTTACATTCAAATGGTTATTACAATGGTCTTTTGATATTCTATTACTAAGAGTTTATTTGATCGTTATTACATGTTGCTCAATGTTTCACACAGTAGACTATAGACCGACTTCTAGTTATTGTTTTCTGCCGACTGCGTTGATTGTTTACATGTATCAAGGGTTATTAGATATATATTTATATGTAAGGTTATTACATGTAGGGCCTCATAATAAGCTAGTTCAGCGGCAAGGTTGCACAACTTCGTTTATTGCACTAGTTCGTAATAACAAAAACAATCAATGCACTAAATTATTAAGTAGTTGACAATCCCATTACACTGAGTTCACTATTCACATTGCCATTCCATTCTTGTTCTCTATCTTCTCTATCTCACATCAACAGTTCCATTGGTAAGATGCAGCTAGCGAGTGCGTTCCTGGAGTCGCACGTTTACTATTGAGTGCCGATCCTGTCTTCCAAGCTCTCTGCCTTACCTAAATAAGTTGAGTTAATTAAGCAGCTACAAAGGCTTAAATTAGTTTAATAAACCGCACACTTATTACAAATATTACAAAGGAGAGAAGTGTCAACTCTGATTCGTGGTTAATCTAAGAAAAGTAATAGCTTTCTCTAAATAACACCCTCATGTTGAGTTGGCATGATTCTACATGGCGACCGTGACAGGCGCTCAAAGAGCTTGCACCAAGGAGAGAAAACAGATGACATAATAGTTAAGAAAAGTAACGAAAGTGTATGGAGACTTACGAACAAGAAGAACTCAAGAGACGGTTAAGATAGTTGTTTCTTCTCGCTCAAAATGAAGAAGAAAACAAGCAAAAAGAAGATTAAAGGAAAAGAACCACGAGTACACATACTGGTGAGGGATCCCAAAATACAATTGCCTTTAGTAATTATTAAAATGGTAAATTCAAGGAAAAAGCAAAGAACTAAAGCTAAAACTCAAAGGACACCCCAAAACCAAACAACCCCCGCAGTTGTTAACACATCCCCCGAAAGTCAAAATTCCCCAACAGAGATGGTATTGCAAGAAGATGAAGGTGCAGCAATGTCGATAACCGAACTAAGGAAAATAATACAGGATAATAATAACGAGCGGCATGAACTAATGCTACAAATAGAGAATCTAACTCAAAGAATGTTTGAAGTAGAATTAGCAAATGCTGATAAAGACAAACGTATTGAAGAAATCACGCAGGACACTAGCTCTAGACTAACAGAGCAGAGGAATGTCTTCCAAAAACAAATCGAAAAACTAATAGAAGCGAATAAGGAAATAAAAATGGAGAGTGAAAATCTAAAGCAGATGATCACCCAAATGCATGAAGAGAACGTGAATTTGAGAGAAGACAATATTCTAAAGCAGCTGCAAATAGATGAGTTAAAAGACAAAATTCGATTGACAACACTAACAAATGATGAAACAGAGAAAGAAAAAGAAAATAGTGTCAAAGTGATCAAAAACATAATAGTACGAGAACCAGAGAAACTAAGCGAAAGTGTACCTGGAGAAGAAGCACAGTCCGAAATATATAGAAATTGTCAAACAGAGGACGAGTTCGTTGAAAAACTGGTCGTCAATATAACAAAACAAGTAAAAGAGAAATGTAAAACCACAACAGACACAAAGCCGATATATGAGGAAACAATATTATAGGAAGAGGAAGATAGTGAAACACCGGCATGCAAAGCAATACTTCCGAAATTTACGGGGAGAGTTGATAGCTATTCCCCCACTTTTAAAGAGTGGATTCAGATGTTCGAGATGAGCATGAAGGAGAGAAAAGTGATACAAAACAGGCGGCGGCGCGATTTCCCCTATATCTAGGAGGTGCAGCTTACCAGCATTACCTAGTGCTGGATCTAGAGACTAAATCGAACTACAAAAAATTAATTGGAGAATATCAACGATATTACGACGACGAAAGCTTTAAAAGCCAATATCGAATGTTGTTAAATAGCTTAAAGATGAACAAGCAAGAGGATTTATGAAATTACATGTCACAAGTAGAGAGGTTATTGAAACTTAGCTCAAGAGAGAGCACGTATTCTAAATACGATCTATTCTCGCATATTTGTAAAGGACTACCAGAACCGATCCGGCAACAATTTGAAATTAAATGCGATGCGGATGACTCGCTAGAGAGGATGATAAGAAAGGGTTTGGGAATCCAAGTAACGATGGAAAATAATGCGCGAATCAATGAAAAATCATCTACAACGAAAATAGTACCGGCAATAAATACTAGTACAAACAAAACTAAAAAGGACGATGAGGGGAAACCAAAGGAAGAAATTATCAAAATAAAATTGAAAGACGGTACGGTAAAACGTATAAACCGAAAAGATTTGAAATGCCAAACATGCGGAAAAAAAGGACATACAAAGAAATTTTGTAAACGTCAGATTAATTTCATAGAAGAGGAGGAGGCTTACTTTGAAGAAGAAGACTTATTGGAAGATGAAGATGAGCCGGAACAAGAAGAAGAATTAAAAGACGATAATTTAAATTAGATGGAGCGCCGCCTCCAGAAAAACGTGCACCCGTGTTGATTGTAACGGACCTGATTAAGACAAATACAATCACGGTCGTCATAAATGGAGTGATGGTTAAAGCAACCATTGATACGGGAGCGGTAATATCCATCATTACCGACGAATGTGCGGCAAGGATAGGAATTGATAAGAAAAAGTTGGAAAAAGAAAATAGCAGATTACTCAATGCTTCAGGACATTACATCGATACAAAAGGGAAAATATTGGAAGTACCGATGAGAATTGCTAACACCACATTCTCGCAAACATTTACAGTAATAGACACCGAAAAAAATGCGCTTCCCTATGAAGTAATATTAGGAAATGATTTCTTGATGGATAACAAATGTATAATTGACTACACAAACAGGACTATATCCGTCCAAGAGGAAACGATAACTACGTGTGGAGAAGAGCAAGAAACAGAAACTATAGAATTTCGGTTAACGGAAAATGAGAAAATTCTACCTAATAACTGGAAGATGTGCCAAATAGAAACGGAGAGTGAGGTCACGTCTGAAGTTATGATTTATGATCAGAGAGGCATAAATACAAAGAAAATTTCCATACCATCAAGTTTGTGTGTGGTAAAGAATGGCAGAGGCGTGATACCAATGTTAAATGCAACTAACCATACAGTCAATATAAAAAAGGACACGTTGAAGTTAAAAGGGAAAAAAGTTAGAACCGAGAAGAAAATGGTGGAAAAGGTAATAAACTTGATTCAGGAAGAAAACAAGGAGTACCAAATACCAGAAATATGCGAAGATGAGTACCAGCACCTAAGCGCAGAAGAGAGAAAACATTAAACAATAGTTGTTAAAAGGCATGGAAAAATTTTTAATTATGCTGACTAAAAAGGTACAACAAAGATTCGAAAAACATTTTACAAGTCTGTTAGTACAGCAACATACATTGGGAAGGCCCAGCATAATAGAACTAGCAAACAAAACGGGGATCTGCCCAAGTGCTATGGAGAGTTGGGATACACAACCCATAAGTGATGACTCTGATATGGATACTTAGCAGATACCGTCAACGAGCTCAATCCCCACAACAACAAGCTCAGGAATTTTTTCGTACAGACAAACGTCAACAACTACAAAATCATCACGATCGGAAGAAAGAGAGAGCCGCATGACAAAAATAGGACGAGATAGAATACATCCCTATTTCATAGCAAACAGAAAAATGAGATATAATTCTTACGACAATCTATCGCCAGAAACTAAGAGGCTAATACAACACAGTACTTCCACCAAAGAGAATGAAAGTTATGCGATCCCAATCGTCATTGATAAGAACAATCTACCAACATAGCCTTAACTCCGAATACACAACGAGTAATCGATAAAGTTAATATGGAGAAGTGGGGCGAACAGGAGCCCAGCGAATTATCATGGGTCGACACCGATGACGAAAGACTGTTAGTAGAAATCACGGTGCGACGAGAAAGAACAAACAATATTGTACAAAGAATATTTGGAGAAGTGTATGAAAGAGAAACCAAATCGTTAATTAAAGTTCTCTGTACGGAAGCATTTACCAGACAAGAGATAGACGAATTATTGGAGCCACAAAACCAGATTGCAGTGGACATAGAGTGTATTACGTCGAAAATGATAATAAAACCTGAGACTGCCCAGAATTTAATGAAGAATGGTTTAACCGATACTTTCTGGGAAAACATTAAGAAGTCGAAGAACAATTATCCTGCTACGTTCGGTATGGCCACAACGGCAGAAATGCAAGGCTCATATGAGGCGATAGAAGAGAAAACAATGACAACGATATTAAAATGCGCGCCACCTCCGACTATCTTCATACCAATGCTGCTACCAACTTGGAGATTAAAAGACAAAAGAGCCATTAAAGCAATGTGGCACGAAGAAAATACATATGTCAACAGCAGACAAGCAGCTGAAAGAATAGTCAATGACGATCGTTACAAGAAGTCAAAAGAGATCTTATTAAAGAATGATAATAAAGAAAGAGTCTTTATAGAAGGGCAAGTTACACCTTATGACCTCTATAGAGAAGGAGAACCAATATGCAGACAAATCAAGAAAGTCCGAGCAGAAATCGAAAAAAGGTCGACACAAACTGTGATATTATTCTCTGGGATCAATGACATTGTGTGGGGAGAACTTTGGAGTTCACGATATCGATACTACGACGTAATGAGGAGAGTAGAAATTATCACCATGGTCAGATTAGGAAAGAACGAACCGGAAAACATCACCGAAGAAGAAGTACTGGAAAAAATAAGTGCATTTTATGACGAAGCGTCGATTTCAAAATCATTACGATCAACATACGAATTCTTCTACCCTAATACGACGATTCATCCAGATTTGGCGCACACCAGTAGAATTGACGCGATTATGACATTGATGATAGCCATAAAGGGTATGAAACTCTACAGAAAACACTACGAGATATTCAACGAAAAGTTAAACGAATTACGGAGTATGTGTACGATAGCTAAATCCCTAAAGAACCCGTCGTTCTTAAGACACAAGAAAATGCTAACAACAGAGAAAGATGTCGTATTAAAAATTACGAAAGATGAAGCGTATGAAAACGTCACGTGGGAGATGAAAGAAGCCAATGAGATAATCAAAAAGGCGGCCGAGATGGTACATGGAGAGAGAGTGGTCATCCTTAATTAGCTATGCTGGAGGGGGAGTGTGACATAATCCATCATTCTATCATGATTGGTCAAGATGAGAGGAAAAGGATATGGAAACAAAGACTAAATTTATTATTGATTATAATGATTAAATTGTAAATCATGATAAGATTGATTATTTTCAGTTTGTAAATGTTTTGTGCAATTATACTTAAAATTATACTCGACGGTATTTGACAAAACTAAAGATGGTCAAACAGCATAGTCAAATTAAAGCTGACGTTGCGTAAAATTAGCAGAAATATTAAAGCGAGGGAAAAACTGTCAACAAGAAAGATTAACAGGTACTTGTCGAGTATTTAGTTGTTTATCACCAAAGTGCTATAAATATAATGAATTAGATGTAACTATTGATGAGCAAATCTACTTTGGATTCGTTTTCTATTGTCAGGTCATTTTGTATATTTAAATGGAAAGCTAAACGTATATTAACTAGGGTAACTGTATGGTGGTTCCCCAACCCCAGTTAACACTGTACTCTAAGGTTATGGATGCTTGTCCGATTTTTTGCCGTTATAGCTTTTCTAATCGTCATTGCTTGTCTGATAGAGTTATCGCGACCTACGCGTCTTACATGTTGATTATGTTATTGATAAGTCCTAGTTATTTGTTACTATCTTTACAATGTTACATGATGATGAATGATTTTACAGTGGTTACACTTAGATGGTTATTACGATTGTATCTTTATCTATTACTACATATCGGTACTCTAATAGTTGTTACATGTTGCTCAATGTCATATAAGGGAGACCTTTGGCCGACTTACTGTTCTTATTTCACGCTGGCGGCATTGATTGTTTACATGTATAAAGGGATATTATTTACTTATCTATATGTAGGGTTATTAAATGTAGGGACTCATAATAAGCTATTACAGCCGAATGGTTGCACCACTTCGTTTATTGCACTAGTTCGTAATAACAAAAACAATCAATGCACTAAATTACTAGGTAGTTGCCATTCCATTTACACTGAGTTCGCTATTCACAATGCCATTCCCTTATTGTTCTCTATCTCACATCAACAGTTCCATTGGTAAGATGCAGCTGGCGAGTGCGTTCCTGGAAATGCACGTCTACTTTTGGGTGTCGATCCTGTCTTCCAAGCTCTCTGCTTTACCTAAATAAGTTGAGTTAATTAAGTAGCTACAAAGGCTCTTGCAGATTAAATTAGTTTAATGAAACACACACTTATTGCACAGGAGAGAAAACGGAAAAGTGTCAACTCGGATTCGTGGTTAATCTAAGAAAAGTAATAGCTTTCTCTAAATAACACCCTCATGTTGAGTTGGCATGATTCTACATGGCGACCGTGACAGGCGCTCAAAGAGCGTGCACCAAGGAGAGAAAACAGATGGCGTAATAGTTAACAGAAGTGTATGGAAAGTTACGAACAAGAATTATACTACGAACTTACGAGTGGGTTAAGATAGTTGTTTCTTCTCGCTCAAAATGAAGAAGAAAACAAGCAAAAAGATGATTAGAACCAAGAGTACAAATACTGGTGAGGGATCCCAAATTACAATTGCCTTTAGTAATTATTAAAATGGTAAATTCAAGGAAAAAGCAAAGAACTAAAGCCAAAACTCAAAGGACACCCCAAAACCAAACAACCCCAGCGGTTGTTAACACATCCCCTGAAAGTCAAAATTCCCCAACAGAGATGGCATTGCAAGAAGACGAAGGTACAGCAATGTCGATTATTGAATTAAGAAAAGTAATACAGGATAATAATAATAATGAACGGCATAAGCTAATGTTACAAATAGAGAATTTAACTCAAAGGATGTTCGAAATAGAATTAGCGAATGCTGATAAAGACAAACGTATCGAAGAAATCACGCAGGACACTAGCTCTAGATTAACAGAGCAGAGAAATGTCTTCCAAAAACAAATCGAGAAACTAATAGAAGCGAATAAGGAAATAAAAATGGAGAGTGAGAATCTAAAGCAGATGATCACTCAAATGCATGAAGAGAACGTGAATTTGAGAGAAGACAATATTCTAAAGCAGCTGCAAATAGATGAGTTAAAAGACAAAATTCGATTGACAACACTAACAAATGATGAAACAGAGAAAGAAAAAGAAAATAGTGTCAAAGTGATCAAAAACATTATAGTACGAGAACCAGAGAAACTAAGCAAAAGTGTACCTGGAGAAGAAACACAGTCCGAAATATATAAAAACTGTCAAACAGAGGACAAGTTTGTTGAAAAATTGGTCGTTAATATAACGAAACAAGTGAAAGAGAAATGTAAGACCACAACGGATACAAAGCCGATATAAGAGGAAACGATAACTACGTGTGGAGAAGAGCAAGAAACAGGGAACTATAGAATTTTGGTTAACGGAAAATGAGAAAATTCTACCGAATAATTGGAAGATGTGCCAAATAGAAACGGAGAGTGAGATCACGTCTGAAGTTATGATTTATGATCAGAAAGGCATAAATACAAAGAAAATTGCCATACCATCAAGTTTGTGTGTACTAAAGAAGGGCAGAGGCGTAATACCAATGTTAAATGCAACCAACCACACAGTCAATATCAAAAAACACACGTTGAGGTTAAAAGGAAAAAAAGTTAGAACCGAGAAGAAAATGGTGGAGAAGGTGATAAACTTGATTCAGGAAGAAAACAAGGAGTACCAAATACCAGAAATAAGCGAAGAGGAGTATCAGCACCTAAGCGCAGAAGAGAGAAAACAACTGATAACAATACTTAAAAGACATGGAAAAATTTTTAATTATGGAGAAATAAGTGTGGGGAAAGCGATTGGAGAAACACTTTACAAGGTTGTTAGTACAGCAACATACATTGGGAAGGCCCAGCATAATAGAACTAGCAAACAAAACGGGGATCTGCCCAAGTGAGATTGATATTCTAACGGATGAAACAAAGAAATATATGTGGGGCGCAACCTCTAACACGAAACTAAGAGCGCTTAAAAATCAACCGTGGCTAACGACCAGGAACTTGATTAGAAGAGAACACGCGGAAACGGTGCAGACGATAAAAATGGTAGAAGAAAAGAAAATTCATGAGGTGATTACAAAAGAGATAAGGAAATATCTGAAAAATTATCCTCAATGTGCTTATACCAAAATCATCAAACGCTCAGAAACTATGAGGAAAGAGGGAAAAAATTGCCCCATCGAAATTATCGAAATGGTGAGTAAAAGTAAAGAAGAAATGCTAATTGAAGAACAACTCTTACAATCTACCAACATAGCCTTAACTCCGAATACACAACGAGTAATCGATAAAGTTAATATCGAGAAATGGGGCGAACAGGAGCCCAGCGAATTATCATGGGTCGACACCGATGACGAAAGACTGTTAGTAGAAATCACGGTGCGACGAGAAAGAACAAACAATATTGTACAAAGAATATTTGGAGAAGTGTATGAAAGAGAAACCAAATCGTTAATTAAAGTTCTCTGCACGGAAGCATTTACCAGACAAGAGATAGACGAACTATTGGAGCCACAAAACCAGATTGCAGTGGACATAGAGTGTATTACGTCGAAAATGATAATAAAACCTGAGACTGCCCAGAATTTAATGAAGAATGGTCTAACCGATACTTTCTGGGAAAACATTAAGAAGTCGAAGAACAATTATCCTGCTACGTTCGGTATGGCCACAATGGCAGAAATGCAAGGCTCATATGAGGCGATAGAAGAGAAAACAATGACAACAATATTAAAATGCGCGCCACCACCGACCATATTCATACCGATGCTGCTACCAACTTGGAGATTAAAAGACAAAAGAGCCATTAAAGCAATGTGGCACGAGGAAAATACATACGTCAACAGTAGACAAGCAGCTGAAAAAATTGTCAACGACGATCATTACAAGAAGTCAAAAGAAATTTTGTTGAAAAACGACAACAAAGAAAGAGTCTTTATAGAAGGGCAAGTTACACCTTACGACCTCTATAAAGAAGGAGAACCAATATGCAGACAAATCAAAAAGGTCCGAGCAGAAATCGAGAAAAGATCGACACAAACTGTAATATTATTTTCTGGGATCAATGACATTGTGTGGGGAGAACTTTGGAGTTCACAATATCGATACTACGACGTAATGAGGAGAGTAGAAATTATCACTATGGTCAGATTAGGAAAGAACGAACCGGAAAACATCACCGAAGAAGAAGTACTGGAAAAAATAAGTGCATTTTATGACGAAGCGTCGATTTCAAAATCATTACGATCAACATATGAATTCTTCTACCCAAATACTACGATTCATCCAGATTTGGCGCACACCAGTAGAATTGACGCGATTATGACATTGATGATAGCCATAAAGGGCATGAAACTCTACAGAAAACACTACGAGATATTCAACGAAAAGTTAAACGAATTACGGAGTATGTGTACGATAGCTAAATCTCTAAAGAACCCGTCGTTCCTAAGACACAAGAAGATGCTAACAACAGAGAAAGATGTCGTGTTAAAAATTACGAAAGATGAGGCGTACGAAAACGTTACGTGGGAAATGAAAGAAGCCAATGAGATAATCAAAAAGGCGGCCGAGATGGTACATGGAGAGAGAGTGGTCATCCTTAATTAGCTATGCTGGAGGGGGAGTGTGACATAATCCATCATTCTATCATGATTGGTCAAGATGAGAGGAAATGGATAAGGAAACAAAGACTAAATTTATTATTGATTATAATGATTAAATTGTAAATCATGATAGGATTGATTATTTTCAATTTGTAAATGTTTTGTGCAATATTATCTAAAATTATACTCGACGGTATTTGACAAAGCAAAAGATGGTCAAACAGCATAGTCAAATTAAAGCTGACGTTGCGTAAAATTAGCAGAAATATTAAAGCGAGGGAAAAACTGTCAACAAGAAAGATTAACAGGTACTTGTCGAGTATTTAGTTGTTTATCACCAAAGTGCTATAAATATAATGAATTAGATGTAACTATTGATGAGCAAATCTACTTTGGATTCGTTTTCTATTGTCAGGTCATTTTTGTATATTTAATGGAAAGCTAAACGTATATTAACTAGGGTAACTGTATGGTGGTTCCCCAACCCCAGTTAACACTGTACTCTAAGGTTACGGATAGGTATAGGAGTTTTTGCTGTTATAGCTTTCCTAATCGTCATTGCTTGTCCGATAGAGTTACTGCGACCTATGAGTCTTACATGTTGATTATGTTATTGATAAGTCCTAGTTATTTGTTACTATCTTTACAATGTTACATGATGATGAATGATTTTACAGTGGTTACACTTAGATGGTTATTACGATTGTATCTTTATCTATTACTACATAGAGTTACTTTAATAGTTGTTACTTGTTGCTCAATGTTATCTAAGAGAGACCTTCGGCCGACTTACAGTTCTTATTTCTTGCTGGCGGCATTGATTGTTTGCATGTATAAAGGGCTATTATTTATTGATCTATATGTAGGGTTATTAAATGTAGGGACTCATAATAAGCTATTACAGCTGAACGGTTGCACCACTTCATTTATTGCACTAGTTCGTAATAACAAAAACAATCAATGCACTAAATTACTAAGTAGTTGCCATTCCATTTACACTGAGTTCGCTATTCACAATGCCATTCCAGTATTGTTCTCTATCTCACCTCAACAGTTTCATTGGTAAGATGCGGCTGGCGAGTGCGTTCCTGGAGACGCACGTCTACTATTGAGTGTTGATCCTGTCTTCCAAGTTCTCTGCTGTACCTAAATAAGTTGAGTTAATTAAGTAGCTACAAAGGCTCTTGCAGATTAAATTAGTTTAATGAAACACACACTTATTGCACAGGAGAGAAAACGGAAAAGTGTCAACTCGGATTCGTGGTTAATCTAAGAAAAGTAATAGCTTTCTCTAAATAACACCCTCATGTTGAGTTGGCATGATTCTACATGGCGACCGTGACAGGCGCTCAAAGAGCGTGCACCAAGGAGAGAAAACAGATGGCGTGATAGTCAACGGAAGTGTATGGAGACTTACGAACAGAAAATTCTACTACGAACTTATGAGTGGGTTAAGATAGTTGTTTCTTCTCGCTCAAGAACGAAGAGGAAACAAGCAAAAAGACGAATAAAACCAGGAGTACAAAAACGGGTAAGGGACCCAAATACAATTGCCTCTAGTAAGTAATAAAATGGTGAATTCAAGGAAAAAGCAAAGAACGAAAGCTAAAACTCAAAGGACACCCCAAAACCAAACAACCCCGGCGGTTGTTAACACATCCCCTGAAAGTCAAAATTCCCCAACAGAGATGGCATTGCAAGAAGACGAAGGTACAGCAATGTCGATTACGGAATTAAGAAAAGTAATACAGGATAATAATAATAATGAACGGCATGAACTAATGCTACAAATAGAGAATTTAACTCAAAGAATGTTTGAAGTAGAATTAGCGAATGCTGATAAAGACAAACGTATTGAAGAAATCACGCAGGACACTAGCTCTAGACTAACAGAGCAAAGAAATGTCTTCCAAAAACAAATCGAAAAACTAGTAGAAGCGAATAAGGAAATAAAAATGGAGAGTGAAAATCTAAAGCAGATGATCACCCAAATGCATGAAGAGAACGTGAATTTGAGAGAAGACAATATTCTAAAGCAGCTGCAAATAGATGAGTTAAAAGACAAAATTCGATTGACAACACTAACAAATGACGAAACAGAAAAAGAAAAAGGAAATAGTGTCAAAGTGATCAAAAACATAATAGTACGAGAACCAGAGAAACTAAGCGAAAGTGTACCTGGAGAAGAAACACAGTCCGAAATATATAAAAACTGTCAAACAGAGGACGACTTCGTTGAGAAATTGGTCATTAATATAACGAAACAAGTGAAAGAGAAATGTAAGACCACAACGGATACAAAGCCGATATAAGAGGAAACGATAACTACGTGTGGAGAAGAGCAAGAAACAGGAACTATAGAATTTTGGTTAACGGAAAATGAGAAAATTCTACCAAATAACTGGAAGATGTGCCAAATAGAAACGGAGAGTGAGATCACATCTGAAGTTATGATTTATGATCAGAAAGGCATAAATACAAAGAAAATTTCCATACCATCAAGTTTGTGTGTGGTAAAGAATGGCAGAGGCGTAATACCAATGTTAAATGCAACTAACCATACAGTCAATATAAAAAAGGACACGTTGAAGTTAAAAGGAAAAAAAGTTAGAACCGAGAAAAAAATGGTGGAAAAGGTAATAAACTTGATTCAGGAAGAAAACAAGGAGTACCAAATACCAGAAATATGCGAAGATGAGTACCAGCACCTAAGCGCAGAAGAGAGAAAACAACTGATAACAATACTTAAAAGACATGGAAAAATTTTTAATTATGGAGAAATAAGTGTGGGGAAAGCGGTTGGAGAAACGCATAAAATCATAACCACATCGGAGGAGCCAATACGATTGCCATGCAGGAGAGTTCCTGAACAGTTAAAAGAACATTACAATACCATATTAAATGAACTTATTGATAATAAGATAATTAGGCCAAGTGAAAGCCCTTATGCTGCGCCTACGGTGTTCGTAAAACAAGGCGAGAAATACAGACTTTGCATAGACTTCCGGAAGCTTAACGACATAACGAAAAAGGACGCATATCCACTTCCGAGAATAGAAGACATTATATATGAAGCCAGTAAAAACAAATACTATACATGCATAGATCTTTGCAAGGCGTACTGGCAAGTGCCAATGAAACCTTCGGATATAGAAAAGACGGCAATTATAACACCGTATGGACTATTCGAATGGATGTACATGGCCTTCGGATTATGTAATGCACCGGCTACATTCCAGAGATATGTGACGAAGGTCTTAAAACAGAACAACAGACAAGTCGAAAAAGGGATAAGTGCGTACATAGACGACATACTCATAGCGAGCAAAACAATCGAAGAACATTTTGAAAAACTCGATAGAACGCTAAACATCCTGTATAAAGCAGGGTTACGAGTAAATGGAAAGAAGTGTGAAATTTTAAAGGAACAAGTCGTATTTTTGGGGAGGCAGATCCGGAAAGGAGAAATTCGGATGAAGAACAACGCCAGAGACATGATTCAGAATATTAACAGCCCGAAAACAAAAAAGGATCTACAGAGAATTATGGGTTTTATTAACTACTATGGTTCTTTTATATCGAATGTAGCACACAAAACCGGAAAAATGACAGAACTGTTAAAGAAGAATAAAGTCTTCGAATGGACGTGGAGAGAACAGGAACAGTTGGATAACATAAAGAATGAGTTAAGCCAAATGCCTTCATTAAATACGCCGGATTATGATAAAGAATTTATTCTCGATTGCGATGCAAGTAATGTTGCCATAGGGGCGTGCTTGGGCCAAATCAAAGACGGCAAGGAAGTGCCGATACAGTTCTTTAGTAGAAAGTTAAAACAAAGCGAAGAAAATTATGCATCAACGAAATTGGAGATGTTATCATTGGTCAAAAGTATAAAGAAATTTCAGTACTTTTTAATAGGACAAACATTTAAAGTGAGAACTGATAATAGTGGGCTCGCATGGCTTAAAAAGTTTTCAGGCGATAAATCATCAATTGTATCACGATGGATTGAATACTTAAATGAATTCAAATTTAACATAGAACATCGGAAAGGAACGTTACATAAGAACGCAGACTTTTGGACAGCGCTTCCCGAATATCAACGAGATATAGAAAAGATTGACGGCGAGAAGAAAAGTTTCACTTCATGTCACAGAAGGAATATATAGAATTACCTGAAATCAATACAGACAAAAAAGGGAATGGCAATAATGCCAATAACAATAAGGAAGAGATATCAGAAAGAGATATAATCGAAAAACAAAAAAGTGACTTGATATTTAAAAATATAAGAGACAAGATGAACAATGACGATTGGACACTGGTAAAAGAAGCTAAAAGTTATTTTCAGCGGTATAATTGGAAATTAAATAGTAATGGACTTTTGTACATAGAAGGAAAGACGCTAAGAATAGCGATCCCTGAATATTACAAAAGGGAATTAGTCAGGAAAATACACGAAAATGGACACTTGGGTATAATACAAACAGAAAACACCTTTAACGCTCGATTTATAACAACAAGCATTCGAAGAACAGTGGAAGATGTGATCAATAAATGTAACACATGTCTTATAAATAACAAGAGTCACTTTCCAATACAAGTAGCACCGCTTGAAAAAATCATGGCAATGGCACCTAATGAAATCGTTCATGTGGATTTGGAAAAGTTGTCTCAAGATGACGAAGGCTATCAGTATATATTAGTGTTAGTGGATAACTTCACAAAATACGCTCAAATGATACCGCTAGATTCAACAACCGCAAAAGTAGTAGCAGACAAAATAATAAAAGAGTGGATCTTAAAATTTGGACCAATGCAAACAATAATATCTGATAGGGGCGTTCAATTCGAGAGTAAATTGTTTGAAGAAATGACTAAACTAATGGAGATACTAACAGAAAAGACAACCGCATATCATCCACAGGCCAATGGAGCGGTGGAAAGATTAAACAGAACAATGATAAAATTAATAAGAGTGTTAACGTCGAGAATTGGAGGAAGAGATTGGAGAGAAGTATTAGAAATAGTTGAATATTTCTATAATACATCTGTACATACCACAACGGGAATAACCCCATATAAAGCAATGTATGGAAGAGAGGCGGCAACGCCGGTGTCAATGCAATATCATGCATACTCCGAGAAACCGGATCACGACTACATAAGAAGATTGAAAGACCAGATAACAGGAATCCACGAAGCTATGTGCCATAATATAAAGAAGTCAGCAATAAGGCAAGAGAGAAATTTCAATAAAAAGATATATGGCGAACCACACAGGGTAGGGGATAAAGTTTACGCATACACTCTAATGAGAACACAAGACGTGAACCAAGTAAGGAAACTTAAAACACAGTGGTCAGGGCCATTCACGGTAATACAAACACTACCCAATAATAATTATAAATTGAATGACGGACGAGTATTACATTTTCAAAATTTAAAAAGGGCAACAGTAAACATAGAGCAAGTAACCCTTGATAAAACCGCAGAGTTTAAAATTGTACAGGTTGATGATGGTACATATGCTGAAATGGACGATCTAGATAGTGTTCATGAAGAGGAATTTCAAGATGAATATAGACCCGAGAAAGATGAACCTGAAGTTGAAAGAAGGATAATGCCCCAGGGGGCAGCTAAAAACAAATTAAAATATGACCCAGAAATATGGGATATTAATTTAGTAACTGAATTTAGGAAAAATGAAACGAACGGAACGATCACCACTGAAATCGAGGAGAGTAAGAAGGAGAAGGACCCCGCAGACCGATCGTCAAATAAAGGGCGTGAGGACAGAGGGAACATCGACAAGCTCCACTAACAAAGCTAGATCTCCGCTATCCGATTGCCAAATAAAGGGCATGACGATGGAGAATTCACCACCTAACAATAAGAGACGGAGAGTTAGAAGAAGAGCTCCACAGTCAGATTACCAATTAAAGAGTATGAAGACGGAGCAGATGACACCTACCAATAAGAGACAAAGAATAAGAAGGAGGTCTCCTCAATCTGATTACCGAATAAAGGGTATGAGGATGGAGACAATAAAAGAAAAATCACCCTCTACCAAATGTCAATTAACGGGCAGGCGGATAAATGAGGGCCATCTACAAGATACTGATCACCAATTAAAGGGCATGAGGTTGGAAATACCGAATTATGCACACTCCCCTTCAACATCTACAAGTACTCAAAGCCAACTAAAGGGCGGCGAGGAAACAGCAACAACAAGTACTCAAAGCCAATTAAAGGGCGGCGAGGAAATAACTTCAGTAGCTATGGGAAGTTGGGATACACAACCCATAAGTGATGACTCAGATATGGATACTTCGCAGATACCGTCAACGAGTTCAATCCCCACAACAACGAGCTCAGGAATTTTTTCGTACAGACAAACATCAACAACTACAAAATCGTCACGATCGGAAGAGAGAGAGAGCCGCATGACAAAAATAGGACGAGATAGAATACATCCCTATTTCATAGCAAACAGAAAGATGAGATATAATTCCTACGACAATCTATCGCCAGAAACTAAGCGGCTAATACAACACAGCACTTCCACCAAAGAGAACGAAAGTTATGCAATCCCAATAGTCATTGATAAGAAAAATCGTCCAACTTGCAATACGATAATAGCATATAAAGAGGATATGAAGGAACAATTTAACAGACCATACTTCAAAAGTACAGTCCATATCACGTTTGATGAACAGTTCACCATGAAAGATGTACAGAAACTAATAAAGAACAAAGACAAAATTGTAAACGAGTGTGAACAAGTAAACCTCGATAAAAACCATCTGACAATAGTTTATTTTGTAAAAGACGCTGAGATAGAATCAAAAAGACTTCAAACTAACATCGAAGAAACACTCAAAATAGCTAAGAAACAGAAGACGAGGGTAATACTAATCGTAACACAGAAATCAGAAGAATTACCGGACTGTATAAAAGAATTGGAAATCAAATTAGATAATTTGTTCACATTGGATAATGGTACAAGAAGAATATCTGAACTGATAAAAGTGGACTTACAAATTAATGAAATAGCCCCAGCGGAGAGAATCATGGTGGAACCTAAAATCGCGATCAATATGTATTATCAAACACGCACTATGGAATTGCTGGGGATAACTGAAAATTTGGAAGAGACTTGAAATTTGTTTCTAAAGTGCAGTATAAACCAAACACCTGAGCATTTGGAAAAGATAGCGACAGTATGGTCGGAGATTAAAGCAGAAAAGCCTACGCATGAAGAGTGGCCGCTGATAGACATAAAATCGCCCACTAAGAAGTATCATAAAAGTACTGAAGCTACGTTATACGAAATGAGAAGAGCGTATGAAATGGAAGCTAAGAGGAACTTTAAAACACAAATGTTTGAAGAAATTAATGCCCCAGGGATCAGAGCGAGAACAGCCATTTGGATACTAATGATCACATTAACATACAATGATAAGTTGGTATTGCCGATGATGAGAAAAGAAGGAGAACCAATATGCCGACAGATTAAGAAAGTCCGAGCAGAAATTGAAAAAAGGTCGACACAAACGGTGATATTATTCTCTGGGATCAACGACATTGTGTGGGGAGAACTTTGGAGTTCGCAATATCGATACTACGACGTAATGAGGAGAGTGGAAATTATTACTATGGTTAGATTAGGAAAGAATGAACCGGAAAACATCACCGAGGAAGAAGTACTGGAAAACATAAGTGCATTCTATGACAAAGCGTCGATTTCGAAATCATTATGATCAACGTATGAATTCTTCTACCCAAATACTACGATTCATCCAGATTTGGCGCACACCAGTAGAATAGACGCGATTATGACATTGATGATAGCCATAAAGGGCATGAAACTCTACAGAAAACACTACGATATATTCAACGAAAAGTTAAACGAATTACGGAGTATGTGTACGATAGCTAAATCTCTAAAGAACCCGTCGTTCTTAAGACACAAGAAGATGCTAACAACAGAGAAAGACGTCGTGCTAAAAATTACGAAAGATGAGGCGTACGAAAACGTTACGTGGGAAATGAAAGAAGCCAGTGAGATAATCAAAAAGGCGGCCGAGATGGTACATGGAGAGAGAGTGGTCATCCTTAATTAGCTATGCTGGAGGGGGAGTGTGACATAATCCATCATTCTATCATGATTGGTCAAGATGAGAGGAAAAGGATAAGGAAACAAAGACTAAATTTATTATTGATTATAATGATTAAATTGTAAATCATGATAGGATTGATTATTTTCACTTTGTAAATGTTTTGTGCAATTATACTTAAAATTATACTCGACTGTATTTTGACAAAACAAAAGATGGTCAAACAGGGTAGTCGAATTAAAGCTGACGTTGCGTAAAATTAGCAGAAATATTAAAGCGAGGGAAAAACTGTCAACAAGAAAGATTAACAGGTACTTGTCGAGTATTTAGTTGTTTATCACCAAGTGCTATAAATATAATGAATCGGATGTAATTATTGATGAGCAAATCTACTTTGGATTCATTTTCTTTTGTCAGGTTATTTTATATTCTGATGGAAAGCTAAACATCTACGAGCTAGGGTAATTGTATGGTGGTTCCCACATCCGGTTAAAGGTATGCTGGAGCAGCCTCCTAATAGCTATTCCACAGCGGGGAGGGCGACAGCTGTAGTTACCTTGTGGGCTCTTAGGTTACGGATAGGTATAGGAGTTTTTTTACTGTTATAGCTTTCCTTATCGTCATTGCTTGTCTGATAGTATTATCGCAGCCTGTAGGTCTTACATGTTAATTATTTTACCGATGAACTCAAGTTATTTATTACATTCATTATATTACATGCTGATTGCTGGCTTAATAGTATTTACATTCAAATGGTTATTACAATGGTCTTTTGATATTCTATTACTAAGAGTTTATTTGATCGTTATTACATGTTGCTCAATGTTTCACACAGTAGACTATAGACCGACTTCTAGTTATTGTTTTCTGCCGACTGCGTTGATTGTTTACATGTATCAAGGGTTATTAGATATTTATTTATATGTAAGGTTATTACATGTAGGGCCTCATAATAAGCTAGTTCAGCGGCAAGGTTGCACAACTTCGTTTATTGCACTAGTTCGTAATAACAAAAACAATCAATGCACTAAATTATTAAGTAGTTGCCAATCCCATTACACTGAGTTTGCTATTCACATCGCCATTCCATTATTGTTCTCTATCTCACATCAACAGTTCCATTGGTAAGATGCGGCTGGCTGGTGCATTCCTGGAATTGCACGTCTACTCTTGAGTGTCGATCCTGTCTTCCAAGCTCTCTGCTTTACCTAAATAAGTTGAGTTAATTAAGTAGCTACAAAGGCTCTTGCATATTAAATTAGTTTAATAAACCGCACACTTATTACAAAGGAGAGAAAACTGAAAAGTGTCAACTCAGATTCGTGGTTAATCTAAGAAAAGTAATAGCTTTCTCTAAATAACACCCTCATGTTGAGTTGGCATGATTCTACATGGCGACCGTGACAGGCGCTCAAAGAGCGTGCACCAAGGAGAGAAAACAGATGGCGTAATAGTTAACGAAAGTGTATGGAGACTTACAAACAGAAAATTCTACTAGGAACTAAGGAGTGGGTTAAGATAGTTGTTTCTTCTCGCTCAAAATGAAGAAGAAAACAAGCAAAAAGAGGATTAGAGGAAAAGAACCAGGAGTACAAATACTGGTAAGGGATCCCAAATACAATTGCCTTTAGTAATTATTAAAATGGTAAATTCAAGGAAAAAGCAAAGAACTAAAGCTAAAACTCAAAGGACACCCCAAAACCAAACAACCCCAGCAGTTGTTAACACATCCCCCGAAAGTCAAAATTCCCCAACAGAGATGGTATTGCAAGAAGATGAAGGTGCAGCAATGTCGATAACCGAACTAAGGAAAATAATACAGGATAATAATAACGAACGGCATGAACTAATGCTACAAATAGAGAATTTAACTCAAAGGATGTTTGAAATAGAATTAGCGAATGCTGATAAAGACAAACGTATCGAAGAAATCACGCAGGACACTAGCTCTAGATTAACAGAGCAGAGAAATGTCTTCCAAAAACAAATCGAGAAACTAATAGAAGCGAATAAGGAAATAAAAATGGAGAGTGAGAATCTAAAGCAGATGATCACTCAAATGCATGAAGAGAACGTGAATTTGAGAGAAGACAATATTCTAAAGCAGCTGCAAATAGATGAGTTAAAAGACAAAATTCGATTGACAACATTAACAAATGACGAAGCAGAAAAAGAAAAAGGAAATAGTGTCAAAGTAATCAAAAACATAATAGTACGAGAACCAGAGAAACTGAGTGAAAGTGTACCTGGAGAAGAAACACAGTCCGAAATATATAAAAATTGTCAAACAGAGGACGACTTCGTTGAGAAATTGGTCATTAATATAACGAAACAAGTGAAAGAGAAATGCAAGACCACAACGGATGCAAAGCCGATATACGAGGAAACAATATTATCAGAGGAGGAAGATAACGAAACACCGGCATGCAGAGCGATACTTCCGAAATTCACGGGGAGAGTCGATAGCTATTCGCCCACTTTTAAAGAGTGGATTCAGATGTTCGAGATGAGCATGAAGGAAAGAAAAGTGATACAGAAACAAGCAGCGGCGCGATTTCCCCTATATCTAGGAGGTGCAGCTTACCAGCATTACTTAGTGTTGGATCTAGAGATTAAATCGAACTACAAAAAATTAATTGGAGAATATCAACGATATTACGACGACGAGAGCTTTAAAAGCCAATATTGAATGTTGTTAAATAGTTTAAAGATGAACAAGCGAGAGGACTTACAAAATTACATGTCGCAGGTGGAGAGGTTATTGAAACTTAGCTCAAGAGAGAGCACGTATTCTAAATACGATCTATTCTCGCATATTTGTAAAGGACTACCAGAACCGATCCGGCAACAATTTGAAATTAAATGCGATGCGGATGACTCGCTAGAGAGGATGATAAGAAAGGGTTTGGGAATCCAAGTAACGATGGAAAATAATGCGCGAATCAATGAAAAATCATCTACAACGAAAATGGTACCGGCAATAAATAGTAGTACAAACAAAACTAAAAAGGACGATGAGGGGAAACCAAAGGAAGAAATTATCAAAATAAAATTGAAAGACGGTACGGTAAAACGTATAAACCGAAAAGATTTGAAATGCCAAACATGCGGAAAAAAAGGACATACAAAGAAATTTTGTAAACGTCAGATTAATTTCATAGAAGAGGAGGAGGCTTACTTTGAAGAAGAAGACTTATTGGAAGATGAAGATGAGCCGGAACAAGAAGAAGAATTAAAAGACGATAATTTAAATTAGATGGAGCGCCGCCTCCAGAAAAACGTGCACCCGTGTTGATTGTAACGGACCTGATTAAGACAAATACAATCACGGTCGTCATAAATGGAGTGATGGTTAAAGCAACCATTGATACGGGAGCGGTAATATCCATCATTACCGACGAATGTGCGGCAAGGATAGGAATTGATAAGAAAAAGTTGGAAAAAGAAAATAGCAGATTACTCAATGCTTCAGGACATTACATCGATACAAAAGGGAAAATATTGGAAGTACCGATGAGAATTGCTAACACCACATTCTCGCAAACATTCACAGTAATAGACACCGAAAAAAATGCACTTCCTTATGAAGTAATATTAGGAAATGATTTCTTGATGGATAACAAATGTATAATTGACTACACAAACAGGACTATATCCGTACAAGAGGAAACGATAACCACGTTTGGAGAAGAGCAAGAGACAGAAACTATAGAATTTCGGTTAACGGAAAATGAGAAAATTCTACCGAATAACTGGAAGATGTGCCAAATAGAAACGGAGAGTGAGATCACGTCTGAAGTTATGATTTATGATCAGAAAGGCATAAATACAAAGAAAATTTCCATACCATCGAGCTTGTGTGTACTAAAGAAGGGCAGAGGTGTAATACCAATGTTAAATGCAACCAACCACACAGTCAATATCAAAAAAGACACGTTGAGGTTAAAAGGAAAAAAAGTTAGAACCGAGAAAAAAATGGTGGAAAAGGTAATAAACTTGATTCAGGAAGAAAACAAGGAGTACCAAATACCAGAAATATGCGAAGATGAGTACCAGCACCTAAGCGCAGAAGAGAGAAAACAACTAATAACAATACTTAAAAGGCATGGAAAAATTTTTAACTATGGAGAAATAAGTGTGGGGAAAGCGATTGGAGAAACACATTACAAGTTTGTTAGTACAGCAACATACATTGGGAAGGCCCAGCATAATAGAACTAGCAAACAAAACGGGGATATGTCCAAGTGAGATCGATATTCTAACGGACGAAACAAAGAAATATATGTGGGGCGCAACCTCTAACACGAAACTAAGAGCGCTTAAAAATCAACTGTGGCTAACGACCAGGAACTTGATTAGAAGAGAACATGCGGAAATGTTGCAGACGACAAAAATGGTGGAAGAAAAGAAAATTCATGAGGTAATCACAAAAGAGATAAGAAAATATCTGAAGGATTACCCTCAGTGTGCTTATACCAAAATCATCAAACGCTCAGAAACTATGCGGAAAGAGGGAAAAAATTGCCCCATCGAAATTATTGAGATGGTGAGTAAAAGTAAAGAAGAAATGTTACTGGAAGAAAAACTCTTACAGTCTACCAACATAGCTTTAACTCCAAATACACAACGAGTAATCGATAAAGTTAATCTGGAGAAATGGGGCGAACAGGAGCCCAGTGAACTATCATGGGTCGACACCAATGACGAAAGACTACTAGTAGAAATCACGGTGCGACGAGAAAGGACAAACAATATTGTACAGAGAATATTTGGAGAAGTATACGAAAGAGAAACTAAATCATTAATTAAAGTTCTCTGTACCGAAGCATTTACTAGGCAAGAGATAGATGAACTATTGGAACCACAAAACCAGATTGCAGTGGACATAGAATGTATTACGTCGAAAATCATAATAAAGCCTGAGACGGCCCAGAACTTAATGAAGAATGGTCTAACAGATACTTTCTGGGAAAATATCAAAAAGTCTAAGAACAATTATCCTGCAACATTTGGCATGGCCACAACGGCAGAAATGCAAGGTACATACGAGGCCATAGAGGAAAACACAATGACAACAATATTAAAATGCGCGCCACCACCGACAATCTTTATATCGATGCTGCTACCAACTTGGAGACTAAAGGACAAGAGAGCCATTAAAGCAATGTGGCATGAAGAAAATACATACGTCAACAGCAGACAAGCAGCCGAAAGAATAGTCAATGACGATCGTTACAAGAAGTCAAAAGAGATCTTACTAAAGAATGATAATAAAGAAAGAGTCTTTATAGAAGGGCAAGTTACACCTTATGACCTCTATAGAGAAGGAGAACCAATATGCAGACAAATCAAGAAGGTCCGAGCAGAAATTGAAAAAAGGTCAACATAAACTGTGATATTATTCTCTGGGATCAACGACATTGTGTGGGGAGAACTTTGGAGTTCACAATATCGATACTACGACGTAATGAGGAGAGTAGAAATTATCACCATGGTCAGATTAGGAAAGAACGAACTGGAAAACATCACCGAAGAAGAAGTACTGGAAAATATTAGTGCATTCTACGACAAAGCGTCGATTTCAAAGTCATTACGATCAACGTATGAATTTTTCTACCCTAATACGACAATTCATCCAGATTTGGCGCACACCAGTAGAATTGACGCGATTATGACATTGATGATAGCCATAAAGGGCATGAAACTATACAGGAAACACTACAATATATTCAACGAAAAATTAAACGAATTACGGAGTATGTGTACGATAGCTAAATCTCTAAAGAACCCGTCGTTCTTAAGACACAAGAAAATGCTAACAACAGAGAAAGATGTCGTATTAAAAATTACGAAAGATGAGGCGTATGAAAACGTTACGTGGGAGATGAAAGAAGCCAATGAGATAATTAAAAAGGCGGCCGAGATGGTACATGGAGAGAGAGTGGTCATCCTTAATTAGCTATGCTGGAGGGGGAGTGTGGCATAATCCATCATTCTATCATGATTGGTCAAGATGAGAGGAAAAGGATATGGAAACAAAGACTAAATTTATTATTGATTATAATGATTAAATTGTAAATCATGATAGGATTGATTATTTTCACTTTGTAAACGTTTTGTGTAATATTATCTAAAATTATACTCGACGGTATTTGACAAAACTAAAGATGGTCAAACAGCATAGTCAAATTAAAGCTGACGTTGCGTAAAATTAGCAGAAATATTAAAGCGAGGGAAAAACTGTCAACAAGAAAGATTAACAGGTACTTGTCGAGTATTTAGTTGTTTATCACCAAAGTGCTATAAATATAATGAATTAGATGTAACTATTGATGGGCAAATCTACTTTGGATTCGTTTTCTATTGTCAGGTCATTTTGTATATTTAAATGGAAAGCTAAACGTATATTAACTAGGGTAACTGTATGGTGGTTCCCCAACCCCAGTTAACACTGTACTCTAAGGTTATGGATGCTTGTCCGATTTTTTGCCGTTATAGCTTTCCTAATTGTCGTTGCTTGTCTGATAGAGTTATCGCGACCTACGAGTCTTACATGTTGATTATATTACTGATGAACTCTAGTTATTTGTTACTATCTTTACAATGTTCCAGGATGATGGATGATTTCGCATTGGATGTACTTAGATATTTATTACGATTGTATCTTGATATCTTATTACATATAGTAATTTTAATAGTTGTTACATGTTGCTCAAGATTACCTAAGGGAGACCTTCGGCCGACTTACAGTTCTTGTTTCTTGCTGGCGGCATTGATTGTTTACATGTATAAAGGGCTATTATTTATTTATCTATATGTAGGGTTATTAAATGTAGGGACTCATAATAAGCTATTACAGCCGAACGGTTGCACCACTTCGTTTATTGCACTAGTTCGTAATAACAAAAACAATCAATGCACTAAATTACTAAGTAGTTGCCATTCCATTTACACTGAGTTCGCTATTCACAATGCCATTCCAGTATTGCTCTCTATCTCACATCAACAGTTCCATTGGTAAGATGCAGCTGGCGAGTGCGTTCCTGGAGTTGCACGTCTACTATTGAGTGTTGATCCTGTCTTCCAAGTTCTCTGCTGTACCTAAATAAGTTGAGTTAATTAAGTAGCTACAAAGGCTCTTGCAGATTAAATTAGTTTAATGAAACACACACTTATTGCACAGGAGAGAAAACGGAAAAGTGTCAACTCGGATTCGTGGTTAATCTAAGAAAAGTAATAGCTTTCTCTAAATAGCACCCTCATGTCGAGTTGGCATGATTCTACATGGCGACCGTGACAGGCGCTCAAAGAGCGTGCACCAAGGAGAGAAAACAGATGGCGTGATAGTCAAAGAAAGTGTATGGAGACTTACGAACAAGAATTCTACTACGAACTTATGAGTGGGTTAAGATAGTTGTTTCTTCTCGCTCAAGAACGAAGAGGAAACAAGCAAAAAGACGAAAAAAAACCAGGAGTACAAAAACGGGTAAGGGACCCAAATACAATTGCCTCTAGTAAGTAATAAAATGGTGAATTCAAGAAAAAAGCAAAGAACGAAAGCCAAAACCCAAAGGACACCCCAAAACCAAACAACCCCGGCGGTTGTCAACACATCCCCTGAAAGTCAAAATTCCCCAACAGAGGTGGCATTGCAAGAAGACGAAGGTACAGCAATGTCGATCATTGAATTAAGAAAAGTAATACAGGATAATAATAACGAACGGCATGAACTAATGCTACAAATAGAGAATTTAACTCAAAGAATGTTTGAAGTAGAATTAGCGAATGCTGATAAAGACAAACGTATCGAAGAAATCACGCAGGACACTAGCTCTAGACTAACAGAGCAAAGAAATGTCTTCCAAAAACAAATCGAAAAACTAGTAGAAGCGAATAAGGAAATAAAAATGGAGAGTGAAAATCTAAAGCAGATGATCACCCAAATGCATGAAGAGAACGCGAATTTGAGAGAAGACAATATTCTAAAGCAACTACAAATAGATGAGTTAAAAGATAAAATTCGATTGTCAACACTAATAAATGACGAAACAGAGAAAGAAAAAGAAAATAGTGTCAAAGTGATCAAAAACATTATAGTACGAGAACCAGAGAAACTAAGCGAAAGTGTACCTGGAGAAGAAACACAGTCCGAAATATATAAAAACTGTCAAACAGAGGACGAGTTCGTTGAAAAATTGGTCGTTAATATAACGAAACAAGTGAAAGAGAAATGTAAGACCACAACGGATACAAAGCCGATATAAGAGGAAACGATAACTACGTGTGGAGAAGAGCAAGAAACAGGAACTATAGAATTTTGGTTAACGGAAAATGAGAAAATTCTACCTAATAACTGGAAGATGTGCCAAATAGAAACGGAGAGTGAGATCACATCTGAAGTTATGATTTATGATCAGAAAGGCATAAATACAAAGAAAATTTCCATACCATCAAGTTTGTGTGTGGTAAAGAATGGCAGAGGCGTAATACCAATGTTAAATGCAACTAACCATACAGTCAATATAAAAAAGGACACGTTGAAGTTAAAAGGGAAAAAAGTTAGAACCGAGAAAAAAATGGTGGAAAAGGTAATAAACTTGATTCAGGAAGAAAACAAGGAGTACCAAATACCAGAAATAAGCGAAGAGGAGTATCAGCACCTAAGCGCAGAAGAGAGAAAACAACTGATAACAATACTTAAAAGACATGGAAAAATTTTTAATTATGGAGAAATAAGTGTGGGGAAAGCGGTTGGAGAAACGCATAAAATCATAACCACATCGGAGGAGCCAATACGATTGCCATGCAGGAGAGTTCCTGAACAGTTAAAAGAACATTACAATACCATATTAAATGAACTTATTGATAATAAGATAATTAGGCCAAGTGAAAGCCCTTATGCTGCGCCTACGGTGTTTGTAAAACAAGGCGAGAAATACAGACTTTGCATAGACTTCCGGAAGCTTAACGACATAACGAAAAAGGACGCATATCCACTTCCGAGAATAGAAGACATTATATATGAAGCCAGTAAAAACAAATACTATACATGCATAGATCTTTGCAAGGCGTACTGGCAAGTGCCAATGAAACCTTCGGATATAGAAAAGACGGCAATTATAACACCGTATGGACTATTCGAATGGATGTACATGGCCTTCGGATTATGTAATGCACCGGCTACATTCCAGAGATATGTGACGAAGGTCCTAAAACAGAACAATAGACAAGTCGAAAAAGGGATAAGTGCGTACATAGACGACATACTCATAGCGAGCGAAACGATTGAAGAACATTTTGAAAAACTCGATAGAACGCTAAACATCCTGTATAAAGCAGGGTTACGAGTAAATGGAAAGAAATGTGAAATTTTAAAGGAACAAGTCGTATTTTTGGGAAGGCAGATCCGGAAAGGAGAAATTCGGATGAAGAACAACGCCAGAGATATGATTCAGAATATTAACAGCCCGAAAACAAAAAAGGATCTACAGAGAATTATGGGTTTTATTAACTACTATGGTTCTTTTATATCTAATGTGGCCCATAAAACCGGCAAAATGACAGAACTACTAAAGAAGAATAAAGTCTTCGAATGGACGTGGAGAGAACAGGAACAGTTGGATAACATAAAGAATGAGTTAAGCCAAATGCCTTCATTAAATACGCCGGATTATGATAAAGAATTTATTCTCGATTGCGACGCAAGTAATGTTGCCATAGGGGCGTGCTTGGGCCAAATCAAAGACGGCAAGGAAGTGCCGATACAGTTCTTTAGTAGAAAGTTAAAACAAAGCGAAGAAAATTATGGATCAACGAAATTGGAGATGTTATCATTGGTCGAAAGTATAAAGAAATTTCGGTACTTTTTAATAGGACAAACATTTAAAGTGAGAACTGATAATAGTGGGCTCGCATGGCTTAAAAAGTTTTCAGGCGATAAATCATCAATTGTATCACGATGGATTGAATACTTAAATGAATTCAAATTTAACATAGAACATCGGAAAGGAACGTTACATAAGAACGCAGACTTTTGGACAGCGCTTCCCGAATATCAACGAGATATAGAAAAGGTCGACGGCGAAAAGAAAAAGTTTCACTTCATGTCACATAATGAATATGTAGAACTACCCGAAATCAATACAGACAAAAAAGGGAATGCAATAATGCCAATCACAATTAAGGAAGAGATATCAGAAAGAGATATAATCGAAAAACAAAAAAGTGACTTGATACTTAAAGACATAAGAGATAAGATGAACAATGACGATTGGACACTGGCGAGAGAAGCTAAAAGTTATTTTCAGCGGTATAAATGGAAATTAAATAGTAATGGACTTCTGTACATAGAAGGAAAGACGCTAAGAATAGCGATCCCTGAATATTACAAAAGGGAATTAGTTAGGAAGATACACGAAAATGGACACTTGGGTATTATACAAACGGAAAACACCTTTAACGCTCGATTTATAACCACAAGCATTCGAAGAACAGTGGAAGATGTGATCAATAAATGTAACACATGTCTTATAAATAACAAGAGTCACTTCCCGATACAAGTTGCACCGCTTGAGAAAATTATGGCAACAGCACCTAATGAAATCATTCATGTTGATTTGGAAAAATTGTCTCAAGACGATGAAGGTTATCAGTATATATTAGTATTGGTGGACAACTTCACAAAATACGCTCGAATGATACCGCTAGATTCAACAACCGCAAAAGTAGTAGCAGATAAAATTATAAAAGAGTGGATCTTAAAATTCGGACCAATGCAAACAATAATATCTGACAGAGGTGTTCAATTCGAAAGTAAATTATTTGAAGAAATGACCAAGCTAATGGAGATATTAACAGAGAAGACAACCGCATATCATCCACAGGCCAACGGAGCGGTGGAAAGATTAAACAGAACAATGATAAAATTAATAAGAGTGTTAACGTCGAGAATTGGAGGAAGAGATTGGAGAGAAGTATTAGAAATAGTTGAATATTTCTATAATACATCGGTACATACCACAACGGGAATAACCCCATACAAAGCAATGTATGGAAGAGAGGCGGCAACGCCGGTGTCAATGCAATACCATGCATACTCCGAGAAGCCGGATCACGATTACATAAGAAAATTAAAAGACCAGATAACTGGAATCCACGAAGCTATGTGTCATAATATAAAGAAATTGGCAATAAGGCAAGAGAGAAATTTCAATAAAAAGATATATGGCGAACCACACAGGGTAGGGGAAAAAGTTTACGCATACACTCTTATGAGAACACAAGACGTGAACCAAGTAAGGAAACTTAAAACACAGTGGTCAGGGCCATTCACGGTAATACAAACACTACCCAATAATAACTATAAATTGAATGACGGACGAGTATTACATTTTCAGAATTTAAAAAGAGCAACAGTAAACATAGAGCAAGTAACCCTTGACAAAAACGCAGAGTTTAAAATTGTACAGGTTGATGATGGTACATATGCCGAAATGGACGATCTAGATAGTGTTCACGAAGAAGAATTTCAAGAAGAATATAGACCCGAGAGAGATGAACCTGAAGTTGAAAGAAGGATAATGCCCCAGAGGGCAGCTAAAAATAAATTAAAATATGACCCAGAGATATGGGATATTAATTTAGTAACTGAATTTAGGAAAAATGAAACGAACGGAACGATCACCGCTGAAATCGAGGAGAGTAAGAAGGAGAAGGACCCCGCAGACCGATCGTCAAATAAAGGGCGTGAGGACAGAGGGAACATCAGCGAGCCCCACTAACAAAGCCAGATCTCCGCAATCCGATTGCCAAATAAAGGGCATGACGATGGAGAATTCACCACCTAGTAACAAGAGACGGTGAGTAAGAAGAAGAGCTCCACAGTCCGATTACCAAATAAAGGGTATGACGACGGAGCAGATGACACCTACCAACAAACGACGAAGAATAAGGAGGAGGTCTCCTCAATCTGATTACCGAATAAAGGGTATGAGGATGGAGACAATAAAAGAAAAATCACCCTCTACCAAATGTCAATTAACGGGCAGGCGGGTAAATGAGGGCCATCAACGAGATACTGATCGCCAATTAAAGGGCGTGAGGTTGGAAACACCGAATTATGCACACTCCCCTTCAACATCTACAAGTACTCAAAGCCAAATAAAGGGCGGCGAGGAAACAGCATCCACGAGTACTCAAAGCCAATTAAAGGGCGGCGAGGAAATAACTTCAGTAGCTATGGGAAGTTGGGATACACAACCCATAAGTGATGACTCTGATATGGATACTTCGCAGATACCATCAACGAGTTCAATCCCCACAACAACGAGCTCAGGAATTTTTTTGTACAGACAAACATCAACAACTACAAAATCGTCACGATCGGAAGAGAGAGAGAGCCGCATGACAAAAATAGGACGAGATAGAATACATCCCTATTTCATAGCAAACAGAAAGATGAGATATAATTCCTACGACAATCTATCGCCAGAAACGAAACGGCTAATACAAAACAGCACTTCCACAAAAGAAAACGAAAGTTATGCAATCCCAATAGTCATTGATAAGAAAAATCGTCCAACTTGCAATACGATAATAGCATATAAGCAGGATATGAAGGAACAATTCAACAGACCATACTTCAAAAGTACAGTCCATATCACGTTTGATGAACAGTTCACAATGAAAGATGTCCAGAAATTAGTAAAGAATAAAGACAAAATTGTAAACGAGTGTGAACAAGTAAACCTCGATAAGAACCATCTGACGATAGTCTATTTTGTAAAAGACGCTGAAATAGAATCAAAAAGACTTCAAACTAATATTGAAGAAACTCTCAAAATAGCTAAGAAACAGAAGACGAGGGTAATAATAATCGTAACACAGAAATCAGAGGAATTGCCGAAATGTATAAAAGAGTTGGAAATCAAACTAGATAATTTGTTCACGTTGGACAACGGTACAAGAAGAATATCTGAACTGATAAAAATGGACTTACAAATTAATGAAATAGCCCCAGCGGAGAGAGTCATGGTGGAACCTAAAATCGCTATCGACATGTACTATCAAACACGTACTATGGAACTGCTGGGGATAACTGAAAATTTGGAAGAGACTGGAAACTTGTTTCTAAAGTGCAGTATGAACCAAACACCTGAGCATTTGGAAAGGATAGCGACAGTATGGTCGGAGATTAAAGCAGAAAAGCCTACGCATGAAGAGTGGCCATTGATAGACATAAGATCGCCCACGAAAAAGTATCATAAAAGTACTGAAGCTACGTTATACGAAATCAGAAGAGCGTATGAGATGGAGGCTAAAAGGAACTTTAAAACACAAATGTTTGAAGAAATTAATGCCCCAGAGATCAGAGCCAGAACAGCCATTTGGGTACTAACGATCGCACTAACATACAATGATAAGTTGGTACTGCCTATGATGCGAAAGGAGCGGAGACAGATAGCTAGACAGAAAAAATTCGAAATAGCTGTAGCGCTGATTCCGACGAACATTAAACAGTGGTTGTTGCAGAGTGTAGAGATTTTACCGATGTCTCCCACGAAAAGAGTACAGCAAAGATTTGAGAACCATTTCACAAGGTTGCTAGTACAACAACACACGTGGGGCGCAACCTCTAACACGAAACTAAGAGCGCTTAAAAACCAACCGTGGCTAACGACTAGGAATTTAATTAGAAGAGAGCATGCGGAAACAGTGCAGACGATAAAAATGGTAGAAGAAAAGAAAATTTACGAGGTGATCACGAAAGAGATAAAAAAATATCTGAAAAATTATCCGCAGTGTGCTTATACCAAAATTATCAAACGCTCAGAAACCATGAGGAAAGAGGAAAAAATTGCCCCATTGAAATTATTGAAATGGTGAGTAAATGTAAAGAAGAAATGCTACCGGAAGAAAAACTCTTACAGTCCACCGACATAGCTTTAACTCTGAATACACAACGAGTGATTGATAAAGTTAATATCGAGAAGTGGGGCGAACAGGAGCCCAGTGAACTATCATGGGTCGACACCGACGACAAGAGACTACTAGTAGAAATCACGGTGCGACAAGAAAGAACAAACAATATTGTACAAAGAATATTTGGAGAAGTGTATGAAAGAGAAACCAAATCGTTAATTAAAGTTCTCTGTACAGAAGCATTTACTAGACAAGAGATAGATGAACTATTGGAGCCACAAAACCAGATTGCAGTGGACATAGAATGTATTACGTCGAAAATGATAATAAAGCCTGAGACTGCCCAGAATTTGATGAAGAATGGTCTAACAGATACTTTCTGGGAAAATATTAAAAAGTCAAAAAACAATTGCCCCGCGACATTCGGCATGGCCACAACAGCAGAAATGCAAGGCACATATGAGGCGATAGAAGAGAAAACATTGACAACGATATTAAAATGCGCGCCACCACCGACTATCTTCATACCAATGCTACTACCAACTTGGAGACTAAAGGACAAAAGAGCCATTAAAGCAATGTGGCATGAGGAAAATACATACGTCAATAGCAGACAAGCAGCTGAAAGAATTGTCAATGACGATCGTTACAAGAAGTCAAAAGAGATTTTGTTAAAGAATGACAATAAAGAAAGAGTCTTTATAGAAAAGCAAGTCACACCCTACGACCTCTATAGAGAAGGAGAACCAATATGCAGACAAATCAAGAAGGTCCGAGCAGAAATCGAAAAAAGGTCGACACAAACTGTGATATTATTCTCTGGAATCAACGACATTGTGTGGGGAGAACTGTGGAGTTCACAATATCGATACTACGACGTAATGAGGAGAGTGGAAATTATCACTATGGTCAGATTAGGAAAGAATAAACCGGAAAACATCACCGAGGAAGAAGTACTGGAGAACATAAGTGCATTCTATGACGAAGCGTCGATTTCAAAGTCATTACGATCAACGTATGAATTCTTCTACCCAAATACGACGATTCATCCAGATTTGGCACACACCAGTAGAATTGACGCGATTATGACATTAATGATAGCCATAAAGGGCATGAAACTCTACAGAAAACACTACGAGATATTCAACGAAAAGTTAAACGAATTACGGAGTATGTGTACGATAGCTAAATCTCTAAAGAACCCGTCGTTCCTAAGACACAAGAAGATGCTAACAACAGAGAAAGATGTCGTGTTAAAAATTACGAAAGATGAGGCGTACGAAAACGTTACGTGGGAAATGAAAGAAGCCAGTGAGATAATCAAAAAGGCGGCCGAGATGGTACATGGAGAGAGAGTGGTCATCCTTAATTAGCTATGCTGGAGGGGGAGTGTGACATAATCCATCATTCTATCATGATTGGTCAAGATGAGAGGAAAAGGATAAGGAAACAAAGACTAAATTTATTATTGATTATAATGATTAAATTGTAAATCATGATAGGATTGATTATTTTCACTTTGTAAATGTTTTGTGCAATATTATCTAAAATTATACTCGACGGTATTTGACAAAACAAAAGATGGTCAAACAGCATAGTCGAATTAAAGCTGACGTTGCGTAAAATTAGCAGAAATATTAAAGCGAGGGAAAAACTGTCAACAAGAAAGATTAACAGGTACTTGTCGAGTATTTAGTTGTTTATCACCAAAGTGCTATAAATATAATGAATCAGATGTAATTATTGATGAGCAAATCTACTTTGGATTCGTTTTCTATTGTCAGGTCATTTTGTATATTTAAATGGAAAGCTAAACGTATACGAACTAGGGTGATTGTATGGTGGTTCCCAACCCCCAGTTAACACTGTACTCTAAGGTTACAGATAGGTATAGGAGTTTTTGCCGTTATAGCTTTCCTAATTGTCGTTGCTTGTCTGATAGAGTTATCGCGACCTATGAGTCTTACATGTTGATTATATTATTGATGAACTCCAGTTATTCGTTACTATCTTTACTATGTTCCAGGATGATTGATGATTTCACAGTGGTCACACTTATATGTTTATTACGATTGTATCTTTATATCTTATTACATATAGTAACTCTAATAGTTGTTACATGTTGCTCAATGTTATATAAGGGAGACCTTCGGCCGACTTACAGTTCTTATTTCTTGCTGGCGGCATTGATTGTTTACATGTATAAAGGGCTATTATTTATTTATCTATATGTAGGGTTATTAAATGTAGGGACTCATAATAAGCTATTACAGCCGAACGGTTGCACCACTTCGTTTATTGCACTAGTTCGTAATAACAAAAACAATCAATGCACTAAATTACTAAGTAGTTGCCATTCCATTTACACTGAGTTCGCTATTCACAATGCCATTCCAGTATTGTTCTCTATCTCACATCAACAGTTCCATTGGTAAGATGCAGCTGGCGAGTGCGTTCCTGGAGTTGCACGTCTACTATTGAGTGTCGATCCTGTCTTCCAAGTTCTCTGCTGTACCTAAATAAGTTGAGTTAATTAAGTAGCTACAAAGGCTCTTGCATATTAAATTAGTTTAATAAACCGCACACTTGTTACAAAGGAGAGAAAACGGAAAAGTGTCAACTCAGATTCGTGGTTAATCTAAGAAAAGTAATAGCTTTCTCTAAATAACACCCTCATGTTGAGTTGGCATGATTCTACAATAAACCAACCCATGAAGAATGGCTGATGATCAACATAAGATCGCCAACAAAGAAATACCACAAAAGCACAGAAGCTATATTATATGAAGTTAGACGGGCATATGAAATGGACGCCAAGCGGAATTTTAAGATGCAAATGTTTGAAGAGATCAATGCACCAGAAATTAGAGTGAGAACAGCAATATGGATACTAGCAATTGCACTAACAAATAATGACAAAATAGTACTGTCTATGATGAGGAAGGAGCAATGACAAATAGCTCAACAGAAGAAATATGAAATAGCTGTGGCACCAATTCGCACAAACATCAAACAATGGTTGCTGCAAAATGTTGAGATATTACCACTATCCCCCACAAAGAAAGTACAACAGAGATTCGAAAAACACTTCACGAAACTATTAATGCAACAGCACACATTGGGAAGACCTAGTGTAATAGAGCTAGCAAACAAGACAGGTATTTGTCCAAGCAAAGTTGAAATACTAACAGATGAAACCAAAAAGTACATGTGGGGTGCAACTTCTAACACAAAACTGAGAGCACTCAAATGTCAACCATGGCTCACTACATGCAACCTAATAAGAGGGGAGCATGCAGAAATGCTACAAACAATAAAAGCGGTGAAAGAAAAAAGAGTGCATGAGTTGATCACAAAAGAAATAAGAAAATATTTGAAGAACTATCCCCAGTTTGCATACACCAAAATTATTAAGAGATCTGAGACAATGCGAAAAGAAGGAAAAAATTGTCCTATTGAAATCATCAAAATGGTGAGCAAAAGAAAGGAGGAGATGCTAATGGAAGAAAAGCTGTTGCAATCTACTGATACTGCTCTGACACCAAACACCCAAGAAATGATTGATAAAGTTAACTTAGAAAAATGTGGCAAACAAGAACCCAGTGAGCTCTCATGGTTTCGATACTGATGATGAGAGGTTATTGGTAGAAATTACGGTCTGAAGAGAACGGAAAACAACATAGTACAGAGAATATTCAGCGAGGTTTATGAACATGAGACCAAATCATTAATTAAAGTACTGTGCACTGAAGTGTTTACAAGACAAGAAATTGATGAACTACTGGAACCTCAAAATCAAATTGCAGTGGAAGGAGAACCAATATGTAAGCAGATTAAGAAAGTCCACAACGAAATTGAAAAAAGATCCACAGAAACATTAATATTGTTCTCAGGAATCAATGACATCATATGGGGAGAACTCTGGAGCTCACAATATTGGTATTATGACATAATGTGAAGAGTGGAAATCATTACCATGGTAAGACTGGGGAAAAATGAACCAGAAAACATCAGTGAAGAAGAGGTTTTAGAAAATATAAGTGCATTCTATGACGAAGCATCAATATCGAAATTGTTAAGATCAACATACAAATTCTTCTATCCAAACACTACAATTCACCCAGATCTAGCACATACAAGTAGAATTGATGAAATTATGACGCTAATGATAGTGATAAAAGGAATGAAACTCTACAGGAAACATTATGAAATATTCAATGAGAAATTGAACGAGCTACGCAGCATGTGCACAATAGCGAAATCTCGGAGGAACCCGTCGTTTTTAAGACACAAAAAGATGTTAACTACAGAGAAAGACATTGTGTTAAAATCACTAAGGAAGAGTCACATGAAAAGACTAGCTGGGAGATGAAAGAAGCAAATGAGATAATCAAGAAGGCAGCAGAAATGGTACACAGAGAACAAGTGGTCACCCTTAATTAGTTATGCTGGAGGGGGAGTGTGACATAATCCATCAAAACTATCATGTGTGGTCAAGATGAGAGGAAAGGATGAATGAAACAAAGACTAAAAATATTTATAATGATTATAATGATTAAAATGTAAAAGCATGATAGGATTGATTATTTCATTTTGTAAACATTTTGTGCAATTATATTTAAAATTATGCTCGAAAGTATTTTGACAAAATGACAGATGGTCAAACAGCATAGTTGAATTAATACTGACGTTGCGTAGTCATAGCAGAAATATTAAATGAGGGAAAAACTGTAAACAAGAATGATTAACAGGTACTAGTCGAGTATTTAGTTGTTTATTACCAAGTGCTATAAATATACTTGAAGTGATGTAATTAATGATGAGCAAATCTATGTTGGATTTATTTTCTCTGGTCAGGTTATTTTATATTCTGATGGAAAGCTAAACGTTTACGAGCTAGGGTAATTGTATGGTGGTTCCCACATCCAGTTAAAGGTATGCTGGAGCAGCCTCCTTATAGCTATTCCACAGTGGGGAGGGCGACAGCTGTAGTTACCTTGTGTGCTCTCAGGTTACAGATAGGTGTAGGAGTTTTTTATCATTATAGCTTTCCTACTCATCATTGCTTGCCTGTTATTATGATTGCAGCTATTAGGTTTTACATGTTAACTCTCTCATTGATGAACTTCAGTTATTTATTACATTACATGATGATTGGTGATTTAATAGTATTTACATTTAGATGGTTATTTAGATTGTATCTTTATATTCTATTACATATAGCTTATTTAATAGTCACAGCAAGTTGCTCATTGTTTCGTATGGTAGACCTCTGGCCGACTTCTGTTTATATTTTTCTGCAGGCGGCATTGATTGTTTACATGTATCAAGGGCTATTATTTATTTCTATATATGTAGGGTTATTACATGTAAGGCTTCATAATAAGCTAGTCAAGCATCCAGGTTGCATTACTTTTTTTCTTACACAAATTCATAATAACAAAAACAATCAATGCACTAAATTCTTAAGTAGTTGCAAATCCCATCACACTGAGTTCGCTATTCACACAACAGTTCCTTCATTGGTTTCTACCTCACAATAGCGGCTCCATTTGTAAGATGCAGCTGGTATATGTGTTCCTGGATATGCATGTCTACCTTCGAGTGTCGATCCTGTTTTCCATTATCTCTGTTTTATCTAAGTAAGTTGGAGTTAGCTAAGTAGCTAAAAGGGCTCCTACATATTAATTTAAGTTAACAAACCGAACACTTATTGTAAAGGAGATAATTGGAAAAGTGCCAACTCCGCATAATAGTTTAACTAAGAAAAGTAATAGTTTTTCTACAAGTGACACACTAACAGTGGATTGACATGATTCTACAATAACATCCCCAAAACCTAATACTGGGTAGGCCTTTGATAATTGAATACAATAGTACTTTCATCTGAGAATATACCTTAGAAAATATCATAATATAAATGAAATACATAGCAAAATAGCAAAAAATTTTAACATATATTATCATTATATTTATATTGCATAATCCATCAGATAATCTGCTGAAATGAAGATAGAATAAAGAAGAAAGAAGAAAAAGATTAAAAAATAGAGAAACAATTAAATGATGAATTGTGCTCATTAAAATTTGTAAAATCAAAATACAAAATTAAAAAAGCAAAGTGCTTGTTGATTAATTGATTTTGACAAAACAACTGAGGGCGAAATCGCTTCTCATTATTTTGAGCCAACTAGTGTAGCATCTTCCAAATAATTAAAGCTGCTAAGAAAGAAAAGCAAATAAAAAATTTGAATGTGCTTAAGAACATTCTATGAAATTTATTAGCATATTCAATTAGTTTGTATATTGCAATCAAGAAGTATCAGTGAAATTGATTATGAACTAGTATTTGTTGATACCATCTGTCTTGACTAAATGTAGGGGGCAAAGTCACTTCCATTATTTTTAGCCATATAGGCAGACAATAGATTCAAATTTTGAAATCAACAGGTACTTTTTCAAGTTAGCTATAAATAGATTAAATTTAGTGTAGAATCGTGGTCTCTACTTTAATTACACTATAGAACTATTTGTCATGGCAAAAGGTTGTAGTAGTGAACTTATTATAACAGCCCAGTTCCAGTAAATTAGCATAGAGAATTTATTAGAACTAACATTGGTAATTCATCCAAGATGACCAATTCATAAGGTTCCAGCGAAAGCAATATCTATAAAGAAAAGTGCTTAGAATGCCTGAACAGTTCTACCATAATTGTCTCACGTTTTATTATCTATCTCAGCTACAAATATAAATATCTCATTTGCATTATTGTTGCTCATCTCACTAAATATTAGCATGTAATTATCATGCATTCATGCTAACAATAGGTATGTTATCATCAAAGTGTATCATTTATGGTGCATGCACTTGTTGCAATAGAATGGAAGGTTAATTATTTCCATATACATAGCCATATACATAACCTAAGACGTCCACAATTTGGGATAGATGATGTCTCTAGATGCTACATGTTGAGCCAATACTCAGGTAAAGTACTCCCAAATTGTTGCCTTTACTTATGCAGTTATTTGCATATCAAAAAAGTAATTAAACAAAAATAAATGGTAACAGTAGTGTAGTTGAAGATAGATAAAATCTATTAACCATTCTCAACATGGTTTCTCAATTTATACAATATGAATTAATACCTGTCTTTGTTTACAACTAAAAAAAACCTATGATAATCACATCATGAATTCCTTCCCAAATTAAATTTGAGCAATACATGTAGCACCATTTTGAGGAGACATTAACTTGTCTTCACAAACTAAGACTAAAATAAGAATTTATGTCAATGATGACGTCATTACAAATATAAAATAACAAGATACTAATCAAGAAATTCCCCTGAGTGACTCTACATTAGTTGTAACAACTGATAAAGTCATTTCTTCAGAATTCTTTTATTTATTTCTTATTATGGTTTGATTATTTATTAACAATGCCAAGCTAAACAAGTTTTGTTTAGTAGTGGTTTGGATCCATCATAGGAAAGATTCAACGTTCTTTGCGCCAAGCCATAAAAGTGCATTTGGGTAGCATTTGGGGTTTTATTCTTGTTTAGCTGACTACCAATCATTTTAATACATGTATTAATAATACCAAGCCTTGAATAAACCTAGTAAGACAAATATAAAATTTGTATTATATTATTTTTGATCAAAATTGATGATGATAATGTGACTGATAATGTAACTGAGCATGTATTGATTATTATATGTAGGATAAGAAGCTTCTATATATTTGATTAGTTTATTAAAGCCAACATTTTGTAACGTCTTGCTCTCTGTTGACTCTTGGTGGACTCCAAACACCATTTCAGAGAAGACGTAAGGTCTAAAAGTTACTCCCACACAGCTGCTTATTATGAACTCAAACGCACTTAGGGTTCCTGGCCAACTCTATTTGCCTTACAACCATTTTATGAACTATAAGTCGTAAACATTTATTAACAATATCATTTAATCCCTTTTGTTTCTCATATCACCATCAGCTTCAGCTTCTCTTCTTTTTCCTCTTTGTAAGAACATATTTATTTATCTACTGTTTTATATCTTAATTTGGCATTACGTACTGTAAAGTAGATCTTTAAGTCTGCACCACCACTCCTTTAACTTTTTAGGCAATGGTCATTAAACTATTTCAAATGACAAATAAAGTAAAAGTAACTAACTGGTTGATGCAAAAGGTTTGAGTTGCTGTTCTGATCTGATAGAATTAGATACAGAAACTTAATATAAATGCAATCGAGCTTCGATATAATTTCAATTATCAATCAAACTCAAAAACAGCTTGTTTTTTAGCGCAATTGCTTATTATTATTAAAAATGACAATATGCTATTACCAAGGAAAAGTAATATTTAAATATATGTAATAAAATTAATTTAATTTCGTTTAGTAATTCAAAAGCTGACTTATTACAATATGGCTCCCATACTTTGGTGCGTCCCTATACTCAATATTACCTTGTAAGGGGATGACGTCAGAAGTAAAATAAAATAAATACAAATTCACTAATAAAATCTAACACAAGAAATAATAAATGAGTAAATGATTTTTAGGAAATGACTGGCGAGGTTAATTACTTTTGCTTTTAATTTAGATCAATGAGGCAGTTTAATCTGTGTGGTTGCAGATATCACTACAATTTTCAGTAATGATTAAATATAATAATAATTACACAGCTAGTAATAAGTCAGGTTGCAGTTACATTGTACACTTAACAAATAGAGTCTAAATCAAATTGTGTCTTGTCTTGAGCATCCACCAAGCTAGGATAGGGTACACATTGATGGGCTGAGAAGTGGAACTAAACCAACTGAATAATAGAAGAGTATGTGACACTTGATGTGGACATTGGCTTTGGACAGATGCCAAGTTACCAACAATTGCAAACGATGCTGTGGAGCTAGTTCACCTAAATAATGTTCATTATAATTGCCTGTTAATTAACCTTAAGTGAGTTAATAATGTGGAAGTAAAGCAGTAAGAAAATTACTACATCCCTAACCACAAGTACATTGTTCTAATTATAATTGTATAACAAAGAAACCAGATGCCATTGCCTGGTAGAGGATGTTACATTAGGTAGAACTGTGTAGTTAATTTAAATTTCAAATCAAGAAGTACTAAATTTGATTTAAATATAAATAGGATTACAACACTGGAACATTGTTGAAGTATTTTCTTTGGATATCTTACTTTAATTTCATATCTGGTTTGCTCAATTATTAACAATGCCAATCTAAATGCTTAGTGTTGAGTAGTGGTCAGCATAACATGACTGGAATGATTCTAGGTTCTTTGCCCCTGATTCACAAAATGCACTTAAGTTAGGTGTACAACTAGCAGTTTTCTGATTACCCATTTTGCTCATTACTGATTGCATTCAAACATGTATTTAATAATAAACTTGATAAAAGGCTAGGTAGCCAAATATAGGTTATTTATTAATTCCTTTTCTAGATTAAAATTTTTTACTATAAAGTTACCAATGAGACAGTTTTAAAGTTTTAAAGAAATAGACATTTATTATGAATTAGTATTTGTTGATACTATCAATCTTGACTAAATGTAGGGGGCAAAGTCACTTCCATTCCAATACATTCAAATTTTGAAATCAACAGGTACTTTTTCCTATAAACAGATTAAATTTAGTTGTAAAAATTGATAAAGAAATTTCTTTGGAATTTTTCTACTTATTTCTTATAATGGTTTGATTATTTATTTACAATGTCAAGCTAAAAAAATTGTGTTTAGTAGTGGTTTGGATCCATCATAGGATATATTCAAGGTTCTTTGCACCAAGCCATGAAAGTGCACTTAGGTTTGGTGTTGGAATTTTTGTTCTTGTTTATCTGACGTCTACATGTATTAAAAATAAACAAACTCAAAATAAGGCTAGTAAGCAAAATGTAGGAATTTATGTTTTTATTGTTTCAGATCCAAATTAATGACTATAATTTGGCTGGTAATGTGACTGAGCATGTAGTAGTTATTAATTGTAGGAGAGGTAGCTGCTCTATATTTATCTAGTTTAATAAAACCAATACATTTTTTTAATGGCTAAATGTATATTAACTATGCAGCTAGTGACAAGTCAGATTTGGAAATTTTTTTTTTGTGTATCTGAGTTAAGATAGTTGTTTCTTCTCAGAACACAAAGAATTTCTTCTACCTCCAACAGAGGTACCTAAGAAACATTCAGTAAAGCAACTCTGATATTCAGACATTACTTACAAGTAAAAGTGTAAATTTGAGCAACTGTGATAATCACAACAGAAATTGGTAGTCAGTTGAGAGACTTAACCACACCTAACATAATGCATGATAACAAGAACCTAGAATTGTAACCAAGAAAGAGAGCCAATACAAACCAGATTGAAAAATGACAAAAGGAAAAAGAGGCAGCCCTAAGAAAACAGCACCAAGAATGGTTACCACTAGAGCTACACAAACATCATCATACTCAGGAGATGCAGATTCATCTCCCGCCACAGAGTTGCAACTATTACAGTTGCCCCCTGAGATGAGCCTCTGGGAAATGTGTGAAATGCAAAGAAAAAGCTGGAAGATGGAAACACTTCTAAGAAATGAAATAGAACAATTAATGGAGAAGTTCAACAGATGAAGCAGCAGAGTGAAAGCATACAAAATTAAAGCAGACATGGAAATAAGATTAGAAGGGCAAAACAAACTACTCTGACGTGAAATCAGCAATTGGAAAGAGAGAACAGACAGCTGATACAAGACAACAACATACAATCAGAAGAGCTTGAACAGCTGAGAGACAAACTGAGGTTAATACAATTAAATGGAGGAGAAAATTTGGGAAACATACAGACCCATGAAATGAAGTTTTGAAGTTCAAAAGAACACAAGCTACATGCACCACCAGTGATGACAAACAAAAGAGCAAGCTATGATGAACTCAACAAAGAAATGGATGAGGACAAGCAGAAATTCATAAATTAAATTATGAGGGCAGTGACCACCCTACTACAAGGTGAAGGAACAATAAAAATCATAATAGACCAAGATATGAAATTTTGATGATAATGTCAAATAGAACCAGTGATACCATACCATTCAAAGCAACACTACCAAAATTCAATGGAAAGGTGGATGGATACAATCCAACATTCCTTGAGTGGTTGCAGATGTTTGAAATCACAATGGCAGAAAAGAAAAGTAAGCCAGGAAGCAGCAGCAGCAAGACTCCCATTATATCTTATATTTGCTTTTAGATAGACACAAAAAGAAACTATATCAAATCATCTTGAACACTACAAAAATGTGGAAGAGTGACTACATATGAAATTACATTGAACAGGTCAAATGATTGGTGATGTTAAGTTCAAGAAAAAATATATACTTGATATATGATCTGTTTTCACATATTTGTAAAGAAATGCAAGAGAGCACATCTCACTCTATCCATCTCACTCTATCTCGGTCTTTACTTTTGTTTCCCTATTTGTGTATAGGCTCGCCTTCATTGTATAGATCATATGGGGTTACAGTACCTTCGATAAATACTCTCTCTTTATTGTCGTTTTTACTTAAGATTTCTTTTGATTTCTTGTATCTTTCATCTCTCACAATTCTTTCGGCGTCTTCTAGCTTATTTACGTATGTGTTTTCTTCATGCCAAAAGGCTTTCACTGGTTTTTTCTTCTTCAACCGCCATGTAGGTAGTAGCATTGGTACAGAAATCGTCGGAGGTGGTGTGCATTTTAACAATGTAGTTAACGTCTGTTTCTCAATGTTTTCATACGATCCATCCATGTTCGATGTTGTCCCCATGCCAAACGTTGCGGGTTAATTCTTTTTGCTGGATATTATACTTTTAAAAGTTTTTATTCGTGTTAATTTTGTACTGTAACATCCTCCACCTAGCTTATTACGCCGTGTCTTATTACTACTAATGAGTGCCAAGTAATTCGCGGGTGAGGTGTTACCCAATTGTTGAACTATCAAACTATCCTTTATTATTAACTAGTTAGGTTAATCAAATAAAGTATTAACTATCACTGTTTAGGTGACGGCTTGGTAAGATGGTTCCTCTTTAGTTCTTCTGTGGGCCACTGCCCGAAGCCGATCTCCACAACACAGCTCCTCTTCTCCCACAACGATGGTTGAGTCCACGACACCACCTCAGCTCAACTGGGATTAGTTATGTGTACCCTACGGTAGCTTAGTGCGTGCACTCAAGTAAAGTTGTAACTGACTTAAACTCAATGTTTGTAGAGTGTTTGTTGTTTTGATTTAATAAAGCAACCGGGCGTTGACACTAACTGCATAATGATAATAAAGTTAGCCATTATCAATAAAAGTATCGGCTTAATTATTTAAATAACTGTACTGCAGTTTCTTACACCTACATTTATTAGTATTACATGCAAAGTCATTTATCAGGTCAATTATCGTCGAGTCTCCTACATTTAATAATATATAAATATCCCTAGGTGTCGACCTTCCAGTCGTTTCAAGCATTTATTATTTATTACATGTAATGATCGATGGTCAGACTAGGCGAGAATCGAAAAACTCCTAACCGTAACTTAAGTGCGGTTTCGTGACTGGCACAAGGACCCTGAGAATCGATCCCGTGATGGACTCCAGCCACTACTAAACACAACTCGCCTAGCTGTACATTTAACTAATTAATCAAACCAGATAAAGTAGAATTGAAAGTTAAATAAACTCCGAAGAATTTATTGTTCATCAAAATAATGGTTCAATCAAAGCTATTTATAAAATTTCTACAAAAAGTACCTGCCGATTTTAAAATTCAAATGATTCGTCTGCCAATATGGCTGTTCATACGTAAGCTTTAGTTTGCACAATTTAATTTGTCAATTATCTCTTGATCGGCTAACAAGTTTCTTATTTTGACCAATATTAAATCTTTGTTGCATTTTACAAAAATAACTAAAGTTCATTTAACTAAATATTTACAATTAATTTCAATTAATAATCATTCGACGTTATTCAGCTTTAGTTGCCTTTTTTGGATGATGCTACACGCCCTCCTCAGCTTGCGTTATGGACAGCACAGGTCGCTCCCCATGCACGAGAGTATCCGCTCCTCTTATAAGTGATTCCGCCTCGGCTTCTTCCCAGGTTATCATGGCATACTCTGCTTGTTTAGACAATTTTAATACTGCCTCGCGTTCTGTTGTGACAGTGTTTGCGTACTTTAAGAACCTCGACTCTCTGATGTTCTCCGCTATTGGTGTAAGTTGTCGCAACTCATTCATTTTCTGAGAGAAAATTTCAAAATATTTCTTATATAAACTGATGCCTTTTAATGCTATTAAAAGTGTCATCTGGGCGTCTGCCTTACACGTGTGTGCTAGATCTGCTCGCATCTGCGTATTCGGGTAGAAGAATGTGAAAACTTTTCGTAGGCTGCGCGTGTTTGCCACGTCCTTGTAGAAAAAGCTAATATTTTCTATTACTTCCTGTTCCGAAATGTCACCCGGATCGTTCTTTCCAATCCGCATCATGGTCACAATTTCTACACGTTTTGTTACGTCGTAGTAACGATAGTTCTGCTCCCATAAATCAGTCCATACGATATCATTTACTCCTGAAAATAATATGACTGCTCGCGTTTGTCGCAGTTCAATCTCTCTCCTCAGCTCTTGGAGTTGACTATGTATCGCTTCCCCCTCCGTATAAAGTTGATCTGGGGTTATGTTTCCCTCGATGTAGACGCGCTCTTTGTTATCGTTGTCTAATAATATTTTCTTTGTCTTCTTGTAATCCTCTCGTTTTATCATTTCTATTGCTTTACTGCGAGAATTTATGTAAGATTTGTATTCATGCAGATAAGTTTTTGCTGGCCTGACCTCTTTCGGTAATCGCCATCGTGGTAGTACCATGGGTATAGATATTGTTTTCGGCGGCGTGCACAATAGGATTTTCGTATCGACTAATCGCTCGATTTCTTCATATGTACCAGTTGTGTTTGACGCTGTCGCCAAACCGATAGTGGCGGGGTAGTTCATTTTCGCTTCTGGGATTGTCTCCCAAAATGATTGCGTTAGTCCCCTTTTGCTCAGTTTCAATCTTATGTGTTCATGTATTTTGATTCTTGATGTTATGCATTCGACGTCCAGTGCGATTTGATTAAAAGGTTTCAGTAATTCTTCTAGTTCCGTGCGTGTGAATGCTTCTGTAAACATGAGCTTCATCGTTGCAACCGTTTGTTGTTCTCGTATTCTTTGATAGTTCCGTTCTGTTATTTCTCTTCTTTCTTTCGTGACTTTTATCTCTACTAAGAATCTTTCGTCATCGGTGTCAATCCATTCTATCGTACTGTCCTGACTTGTATCACCCCACTTTTCAATATTTATCCGATCGATTACTGTCTGCGTTTGTGGGGATAGCAGTAGTTGCGTTGAGGTTAGAAGTTGCTCTTCCCTAATAATCTCTTGCTGTGACTTTGTCGCCATTTCGCATATCTCGACTGGTGTCGTTATGCCTCCTTTCTTCAGCATCTCGGCTCTCTTAATTATTTTTGTGAACGTGCATCTTGGACTATCTTTTACGTAACGTCTCATATCTTCATCTATCGCTCGTTGTACGTTTTTATCTTTGATTAGTTGTGTTATCTCCTTTGTGTCGCTTAATTTGCGTTTGATTATTTTTCTTGTTGTTATCCAAGGTTGATTAGGGAGTTGTTTTAATCGTGTTTCCGAGGTTGCACCCCACATGTATTTTCGCATCGGCTCTTCGAAGATTTGTATTTCGCTTGGGCATATTCCCGTGATGTTTGCCAGCTCTACAATTGATATCCTTCCCGTTGGGTGGTGTTTCGTTATCAGCCTGCTTATGATCTTCTCCATCGTTTGCATTGGTTTTTCGCTTTTGTTAGGCGATTCAGCTTTTTCAATGTGTCCTTTTAATAGCCAGTTCTTTGTTTGTGTGTTTATCGGTGATAAGGCGATTTCAAACTTTTTAGCTTTTGTCAGTTTCACCCTTTGGCTTCTTGTTACGGGTAACTTGAGGTCCTTGTCTTCTGTGAGCCATGTTGCTAACAGCCATGCGGACGTTCTGTATCTGATCTCCGGCGCGTTCTTTTCTTCTAGTATCAGATTTCGGAAGTCTTTCTTCGTATTCAGTTCGTAAGCTCTGTTGATCTCTGCCAGTACCATCTCTACTGTTTTATGATATTTACGTGCTGGTGCCTCTATTTTTATTTCGGGCCATGCCTCATCTATTTTCTTTTGTAATTTCATGTTTGCCCATACTTTCTTAATTTCTTCTAAGTGTTCTTGGCGTTGTGTCATGCTACATTTGATAAACAGTGTCATGGCTTTCTCCAGACCTTCATTCAGTTTTAGCATTTCCGCTGTTTTTGTCTGTTGGAAAAGATCTATGGCTATACTGTGGTCTATCATTATACCATATATACTTGCCCAATAATCAATTTGTAGGTCGAAACGAATTATTTCAGATATTGTGAATTCCTTCTTCTGCCATGGGAAGAAACCTTCCGCTGCTAGTACCATGTCTTTTAGAAAGCTTGGTAATTCTTCAAGGTTTTCCTTCATTGCTATCACAACTATTCTTGTTCGCTGTACCTTTGCCATCCGGACTGTTTGATCGATTTGTTTCTGTAAGTTTTTATTGTACTCTTTTTCTCTTAGTACGTGTATGATTGTTAAATTTTCCTCGTCCAGATTTATCTCTGGGATTCTTGCTATGTTTTCTTTATAAGCCATGAGCGCTTGCACTGTCTCTAATGTAAAATTTTCATTGAACGTCATGTGCGTTGTGCTCCGCATATACGGCCTATCGATGGTTTCGTTTAGTTCCTGGGGGTAGCTGATCAACACATTAACTTTTGGGCGATTGTCCGCGTCTAGCAAAATTGGCAGTATGCTCCCTTCCATTTTGGCCGTTTTTCTAATTAATGTTTTTGTTTCTGGAGACAGTTTCTCGAACGCATTATGCCGCATTTTTGTGGTTGCCATAAAATAGGGGTGCAACGTTTCTCCGTCGATTTTTGACATTCGTTTCTCGCGCTCCTTAGATCTTATTGTCCGCTCTGATGTTGTCTCCGAGGAGATTTCTATTTGCCTCATCCGTAAAGGCAATCTGCTGGTGCTCGGCTCACATTCCATAGGTTGTGAGCTTGTACCGCTGGTGTCAACTGAGTCGCCCTTGAATCGACGATCAGTTACAACCCGCGATACTTGTCCAGCCGTGGTTCCAGTGGAGATACCTTCAGCCTTGAATCGCTTCCCGATCTCCACGGTTCTTCCACCACTCACACCTTCCCCTGGAACTCCGGTTGTGTCATCGCCCTTGAATCGGCGAACTGATCCCCCGGAAGGAAGGTTAAGCTGAGAAGAGGCCAATCGTCCGTTCGTATCTCTGCCCTCGAATCGGCCTTGAGTACTACTGAGACGCCTCTTAACTCTACGTCGTTTATTTACCCTCTCATTGTTCTCGTCCCTTCTGCCCTCGAATCGACATCCGGTTTGAGAACTTCTCCGCACTCGCCTCCTCGTGTTGGTGGTCGGGACTCCTTCAGTTGGTTTGTTGCGCTTCACCCGCTTCTTGAGAGGTTGATGCATCCTTCTCTAATTTCCTAAATGCAGTTATTATATCTATATCCCATATTTCAGGGTTATATATAGTTCTATTTCTTGCAGCCCTCTGGGGTTGCACTCTCCTCTCCAATTGTTCATCTCTTATGTCCGCTGTGAATTCTTCCTCGAATTCTTCCTCTGGTAGGCTATCTAAATCACACATATCGTACATAACCTCTTTGCCGTTTATTCGGCTTAGTTTGAACTCAGCACTTTCATCTATCTTCGTTTCTTCGATGTCTACCGTTGCTCGTTTTAAGTTTTGAAAGTGCAATAATCTACCGTTATCTAGCATATATTCATTATTAGGCAGTTCCTGCGTTATTGTGTGTGGTCCAGACCAAACTGTTTTTAGTTTTCGGACCTGATTCGTATCTGTTAGTTTCATTGGTGCAAATGCGTAAACTTTGTCGCCTACTTTGTGCGCGTGCCCATAGATTTTTTTATTATAGTTTCGCTGCTGTCTCACTGCCGACTTCTTCGTGTTGTGGCATATCGTTTCGTGGATTGCTGCGATTTGCTTGCGTAATTGATTTACATAATCATTGTTCAAAGTCTTATTATAATCGGCGTATTGCATTGACAAAGGTGTTGCTGCTTCTCGACCAAACATTGCTTTGAATGGGGTGATTCCCGTTGTCGAGTGTACCGACGTATTATAAAAATACTCTATCATTTCGATTACTTCCCTCCATTTATTTCCACCGATCCTTGTTGTTGTTACTCTTATTAATTTTATCAGCGTTCTGTTTAGTCTCTCCACTGCGCCGTTCGCCTGTGGGTGGTATGCTGTGGTTCTCTCGCTCACTATTTCCAGCATTTTTACCATTTCCTGGAATAGACCGCTCTCAAATTGTGGTCCTTTATCCGATATGATCGTTTCCATTGGTCCGAGGCGCAATATCCATTCCTTCATCACTATCTCGGCTGTAGTTTCTGCGGTTGTGTTCTTCATTGGGACCATCCTTGCATATTTTGTGAAGTTATCCACCATCACCAATAGGAATTGGTATCCTTCACTGTCTTTCGATAGTTGTTCCAGGTCGATGTGGACTATTTCATTTGGTTGTGTGGCAATTATCTTCTCTAGGGGTGCTCTCTGTATTGGGAATCGTTGACTGTTGTGCAGTAGACACGTGGTACATTTATTGATGATGTCTTCAATCACCTTTCTGACTGCCGTTGTAATAAATCGTCCGTTAAATGTTTTCTCCGTTTGTATTATGCCTAAGTGACCTTTTTCGTGTATCCGCCTTATTAGGTCTCTTTTAAAGTATTCTGGGATTGCGATTCGATTGTTTTGTCCCTCAACGTACAGTAACCCATTTCGATTTGTTTTCCATTTATAACGTTCGAAGTAACTCGCTGTTAGTTTTGACAGAGTCGTCTGGGGTTCTCTCAACTTCCTTAGTATCTCATTAAGAATCACATCGTCCTGTTGTTTTTCTATGATTTCCTTCTCAGAGATTTCTTCTTTTATTATAATAGGTAACACCGTCTGGCCCTTCTTATCTACATTGATTTCTGGCAGTTCGTCGTATTGATTATGTGGTAGGAACTGAAATTGCTGCTTCTCTCCATCTATTTTTTCTGCGTCCCTCTGATATTCTGGTAATGATGTCCAGAAGTCTGCATTGCTGTGTAGGGTACCCTTCCGATGTTCTATTGTGAATGTAAATTCGTTTAGATATTCTATCCATCGAGATACAATGCCTGATTTGTCTCCTGAGAATTTTTTTAGCCACGCGAGGCCGCTGTTGTCGGTGCGTACTCGGAACTCTTTTCCAATCAAGAAGTGTCTGAATTTCCTGATGCTTTCCACTAGTGCTAGCATCTCTACTTTGGTTGATCCGTAGTTCTCTTCGCTTGTTCGTAATTTGCGGCTAAAGAATTGCACTGGTACTTCCTTCCCGTTTTTCATTTGTCCTAGTGTTGCACCTATGGCGACCTTGCTCGCATCGCAGTCTAGTATAAATGGTTCGTCGTAATCCGGTGTATTCAGTGATGGCAATTTCGCTAATTCTTCCTTGATCTTATCTAGTTCTTCCTGCTCCTGCCAAGTCCAGACAAATGGTACCGACTTTCTCATCAGCTTCGTCATCTTTGCAGTTTTTCCTGCGATATTGGGAATGAATGTGCCGTAATAATTGAAAAACCCCATTATTCTTTGGATGTCCTTCTTGTTATTCGGTTTCTCTATCTTCCGTATCATTTCTCTTGCGTTGTCCTTCATTGATATTCTTCCCTTTTCTATTGTTCTTCCTAGGAAGATGATTTTCTCCTTTAGGATTTCGCACTTGTTACTGTTTATGTGGAGTCCCGCTTTTCCTAGGATTGTTAGCGTTCTATCTAGTTTCTCAATGTGTTCTTGTATTGTGTCGCTTGTCACAATTATATCGTCTATGTATGCATTGATGCCATCCTCCATTCTGTGTTTTTTATTCTTCAGGACCTTTGTTATGTATCTCTGAAACGTTGCAGGTGCGTTGCATAGCCCGAACGCCATGTAGATCCATTCGTATAATCCATACGGTGTTATGAATGCTGTCTTTTCAATGTCATTTTCTTCCATTCGTACCTGCCAGTACGCCTTGCACAGATCTAATGTCGTGAAATATTTATGTTTGCTTGCTTCATATAACATGTCTTCGATTCTTGGCAAGGGATACGAATCTTTCTTTGTTACTTCGTTCAGTTTCCGGAAGTCTATGCATAGCCGGTATTTATCTCCCTGCTTCACAAACACCGTTGGTGCTGCGTAGGGACTCTCACTTGGACGTATTATTTTATTGTCTATCAATTCTTCCAGTATTCGGTTGTATTCGTCCTTCATCTGTTCGGGCACTCTTCTACAGGGGAGTTTTATTGGTTTGTCAGTGGTTGTTACTATCTTGTGTTTTTCCCCTATCGCTTGCCCTACACTTATTTCTCCGTAGTTGAATATCCGTTTGTGTCGTCTTAGCATCTTCCTTAACAGTTGCATCTCCTCTTCGCTCAGGTGTTGGTAATTTTCGTTTTCGATGTCCGGGATCTTATACTCGTCGTCGGTTGCTTTCGTCCCAGCGCCCTTGAGTCGGCCTTTGGGAGTACTCGCGACTTGGATGGTGTTCGTCCACTCGCCCTCGAGTCGGCCATGTGGAGTACTTTGCGCTTCCACTTGTAAGTCCTTGAATCAACCATACAAGTCGTCGGCTCCATCTTCGTCTTCCAATGCCTTCCAAATTACTCTGATGTTCGATTTTACATGTTTCCCGAATATCCTTACGTGCGACTTCCTTAAATTTACGTTTCGATTTGTTGGGTTAAGAATTGGGATCTTGCCTTTTCCGTTTTTCACTGCGCATATGCTTGACGGCATTGACACTCTTTTAGTGTTTATTCCTTTATTTTCATAAATCATCACGTCGGCTGTGATCGCCTCCTCCGTTTCGATCTCGTACATTCTCCATTGGTGCGGTTGCAGATGTATGTCTTCCTGTAGTTCAAACGTTATCTTTCTCTCTCCGCCCTGTTCTTCTTCAATCTCGATTTCTTCCTCTTTGACTTTTATCGTTCTGTCTGCGTAGTTGATAACACATTTGTTTTTAACAAGGAAGTCATCTCCCAGAATGATCTCGTATGGTAGCATGTTGTTATGTGTGTCTACTACCACTAGTGATTGCTCAAACGTGGTGTTGGCCACTCTTAACTGCACCGCTTCCAATACTCCTTTAGTATCGATATATTCGCCAGATGCATTGATAAGCCTCTTGTTACACTTGGTGAGGTCTTCTCTGAGAAATCCTAACTTAGTTGCGCAGTCATCTGTGATTATCGAAGTTGCCGCTCCCGTATCAATAGTCGCTTTTATCATAATCCCGTTAACTGATATTGTCATTGTGTTTACTGTGTCCATATTCGCCATGATCATTACTGCTGCGCGGTTTTCAGGAGTCGGCGCTCCACTTAGTTTTCCGATTCCTCTTCCGTTTGGGGTTCTTCATTTATTTCTCCTTCCGATTCTATCAGATCTTCCTCTTCGAAGTACCCCTGTTCTTCTCCGATCATGTTTATCTGCTTGTGGCACTCATCTTTCCTGTGCCCCTTTTTTCCGCAGTTGTAACATTTGATGTCTTTCTCACGGACCTTCTTCGTTTTTCCGTCTCTGGTCTTTATTTTTATGGTCTTATCTTGTTTGTCGGCTTCGTATGTTTTAGTCGTATTTTTTGGCTTGAGGTTGTTCCTCCAGCTCGGCGCTTCTCTGTGCCAGGCTGCCTTCTCGTTTATCCTTGCGTTGTTTTCGATTGTCGCTTGTATATCCACTGCCTTCCTAATCATTCTTTCCAATTTGTCGTCTACGTCGCACTTGATCTCGAACTGTGCTCTTATGTTATCGGGCATCCCCTTGCAGATGTGCGAAAAAAGGTCGTACTTGGAGTATTGATTCTCCCTTGAACTGAGTGTCACTAATCTTTCGACTTGTTGTATATAATTTCGGATATCGTCTGTTTTTTTCATCTTCGTTCCGTTTAAGATTATCCGATATTGATTCTTGAAACTTTCGTTTCCGTAATATTCTATAAAATCACCGACTAATAATTTATAATCTGTTTTCGTTTCAGGATCTAGTAGCAGATAGTGCTGCGCTGCTGCTCCTGTCAGGTATAAAGGAAATCTTGCCGCTGCCGAGTGTTGGCTCACCTTTCTCTCCGCCATCGTCAGTTCGAACATCTGGAGCCACTCTCCGAAAGTTGGATTATAGCCATCCACCCTTCTGTTGAATTTCGGTAATGTGGCCTTGCAGGGAATCATGTCGTTTCCCACCTCCTGGTTCAATATTGAATTATTATATTTCGGTTTCATATTTCTTGTCGTTGCTTCCTCTTTCCATAGCTGCGCAGTTATGGCTTCTGCTTACGAATTGGAAGTTATGGGATTGCATGTTTTCCTGTTCGTCTTTGTTGAGCTGTAGTAACCTCACCCTGTCTTTTAATTGGGCTATCTCTTCCTGTCTCAAGTCTTTTTCTTCGACCAATCGCCTATTTTGTATTTCCATCAGCTCGTTCTGTGCATGTGCCGATTTTTCATCCTTATCTGCCTCAAGTCGAGTTATTTGACCTTTGAGTTGTAGTATCTCCGCAGCCTGTATATCATTATCCTGTATTAGCTGCCGATTCGTCCTTTCTAACATCTTGTTTTTGTCTTGCAAGAGTTGGTTTTGTTCAAGGAATCTGCTATTCAATTCTGTTAGCTGTTTTGTCAGTGACTTGATTTCACTTTGGAACACTTCGCTTTGTTCGATTAATCTGGTGTCCATGTCGATCTGGATATTCCTGATTGTTTCCATGCTTGCTAACTCAATATCCTCTATTCTTTTCATTAACAGACCGATTTCCTCTCGTAGTAGTGTTTCTGTTTCATTGTTTTTTCTCAGAATTTCCATTATTTTTGGGGTTCCTGTTTCGGAAGAAGATTCATGTCTTGTTGACTCTGGGGTTTGTGTGGCTTCCAAGTTTCTTGGGTAGGATGACGAT
>CABFPE010001059.1:60520-71234 GCA_900660155.1 Hofstenia miamia | reverse complement strand
ATTTTTTTTTTGATTCTCGTGGATTATACTCCCCTAACTTCTCTCCTGCTTAGAAAATGTACGCTACTTCTCCCGCTGATTTGTTAAAAACCCTCGCTGAAAAATTTTCAGACGTGATGGCTGTCAATACATAGTGTGCCTCCTCCCAACTCTCTGGGAATGGATATAAGTGTACAGCTCCTCCCCGGTATGCTTTTTGTTTTTAATTTATCTAGGTATATAAACTATTCTAATTATATATTACACATTTTGTACTTCCTATCACATGTTTTTCATTCAATCAGAAAGTTTTAGTTATTGATTTTTCACAATCCCACTCATTTACAATTTATCAATTTGCAGTAATTACTTTTCCTAAATTTTTTTATTATGTACAACTAGTGCTTAAAAATACATTTTTTACAATTCATAAAATAGTGTATTTTCTTTTCATTACTTATTTTCACTAGAATAAATATAATTTATTACACTTGAAATTCCATGTACTTATACTGATTTTAGACCATCTGCTCCAATGAAGTCGTTTTCATGTGATGAGTGCGGTTTTACCGGCCCAACCCCTTTGTCAATGTGCTCTCACATTTAATCTGTTCATGGAACAGATGGAATTTATTTATGCCCCTCATGCAGAATTTACTTTACAAATGCAAACAAATTTGATNTAGTCAACCCTCGCACTGCTCAGACAAATAAATGCTTTCTGTATGCTGTTCTAGCCTGCCTACATCCAGAAATAAAAGATAGATGCCAAGTTACACGCCTCAACAGGTTTTTACACACTCTACAGTTTTATGGTCTATCATTCCCCTTGTCTATCAATGACATCTGTAAGTTTGAAGAATTAAATAAAATATCCATTAATGTTTACAGCCCCAATGAAAAATCTTTGGTGCCTGCATACATATCCGCCAGTTCTCATGAACAAAAAGCAAACCTCCTGCTGTTAGAAGAGGGTAATCAGAAGCATTATGTGGCAATTACTAATATGAACGCCTGCATCAAATTTCTTAAGGGTAGAGATACTGGTTTCTTTTGTGCTAAATGTCTCTCAGGCTTTAGTACTAGTGAAAATTTGGAAAAACACCAAAAGAAGTGTAATGGCAATAGTGAACCAACTATTACATTCCCTCAGGCTAATGAGAAAATTTCATTTAAAGCACATGGCGCTAAAAACTTTGTCCCGATTATTGCTGCATTAGATATAGAATGCATATCACAAACAATTCAAAGTGCCTTGCCTGACCCACAGAAGAGTTTTACAGCAGATGACGTTCACCAAACTCCATCTGGTATTTGCATTGTTAGTACCACTGAACTTCGTAAAATTGCCAAAACGTCATTTGCTGCCAAGCAAAAGCATTATCAACTAATAATTTCACAGACTGATAGAGAATATTTGATGGAAAATTCTACTGTTTGTGTTTTCTGTAATGAAGAATTTGAAAGTAGCTCTCATAAAGTAATTGATCACTGCCATTATACTGGGAAAGTACGAGGTGTTGCCCACAACAACTGCAATATTCTACATCGCAACCCTCAGTTTACTCCAGTTTTCTCCCACAATGGCAGTAAGTATGATATGCATTTGTTGCTGAAAAGCTTAAAGCTCAAGGAAAATGAAAGTTTAAAATGTATACCATGCACCTCTGAAAACTTCATATCATTTAGTCTTATGGTCCCAATGTATAGCTACAAGGATAAAAATGGTGCAACTAAATGTATTCATGAAGAGCTTCGATTTTTGGACTCCTATCATTTTGTTACTGACAGTCTATCAAACCTGGCTAAAAATATTGGATCAGACAAATATCAATTCTTAAGAGCAGGCATGGGTGAGCAGAAGGCATCAGCATTTATCACAGGCAAAGGTCAATTTCCATTTGAGTGGTTTGACTCATTAGATAAATTTAATGAAACAAGACTGCCAGAATTGCACCATTGGTATAATAAATTAACTGGCAAAATATCACTAACACAACAGGAGCTAGAACATGAGCAGAACAATACATGGGTTAATGGAGGGTGTACTACATTTAGAGACTTCCACAATAATTATTTAATGTCNTTGACTCATTAGATAAATTTAATGAAACAAGACTGCCAGAATTGCACCATTGGTATAATAAATTAACTGGCAAAATACCACTCACACAGGAGGAGCTGAATTTTGAATGTGAAAACACATGGGTGCTAGGTGAATGTGAAACATTTAAAGACTTTCATAATAATTATTTAATGTCAGATACACTGTTGCTAGCAGATGTACTTCGTGAATTTCGTGTTGAAAGCAAGCAAACATATGGACTGGATCCTGCACATTTTTTTACACTGTCCAACTTTAGCTGGAATGCCATGTTAAACTACACAAACTTCTCACTTGATCCAATTGCAGATAACAATCAACTGGAATTTATTGAGGCTGGTATTAGAGGAGGCATGTCAGGCATTTACTCAGAACGCTACTTTAAGGCAAACAACCCCCAGGTAGAGGGCTATGACCCAGATAAGGAGTCTACTTATGCGATTTTTTTGGATATGAATTCGTTGTATGGGGGTACAATGACTATGAATTTGCCCATTGGAGAGTTGCAGTGGACAGACACATCAATTAACGAAATTTTGAATGCACCACAGAATGGAGATTTAGGGTATTTGGTGGAAGTGGATCTCGAATATCCCAGTAATTTGCATGACAAACATTTTGATTTTCCCTTGGCACCACATAAGATGATTATTGAAGATCAACATCTGTCGCCATATACAAAAAATATTAAAGAGACATTGGGACTAAAGTCGGGCAAAGTCGCAAAGTTGGTTCAAACATTTTACAAGAGGGAGCGATATGTGGTGCACTATGAGGTGCTGAAATTTTACATTGAACAAGGGCTGAAGATTTGTAAATTCCACAGGGCACTGCAATTCAGACAGGCGCCATTTTTAAAGCCCTATATTGATTTGAACACATCAAAACGCAAGACAGCTAAAAACGATTTTGAGAAGAGCTTTTATAAACTCATGTCTAATGCAGTATTTGGCAAAACAATGGAGTCACTAAGAAAACGCTGCAGAGCTAAATTTGTTGGTGATCAGGAGGCAGCAGAGAAATTAATCAAACAACCGGAATTCAAATCCTTCAATATAATCAATGAAGACTTGGTGCAGGTTATGCTACGAAATAAAGAAATTGTCTGGAATAAACCAAATTATGTGGGCCAAGCAATATTAGATCTTTCAAAACTACAAATGTTTAAATTCCATTATAACATAATGAAGCCAGCATTTGCAAATCGAATTACAGTTTTATACAGTGATACTGACTCCCTTCTTTAAAAAGAAACAACACAGAATATCTATGAAGATCTAGCCTCTTTATAAAGTCATTTTGATTTTTCAAACTATGCAAGAGCCTCACCATTATATAGCAAGATAAACAGGAAAACATATTTAAAGGTCAAAGACGAACTTGGTGGCGATGTCATCAGTCAGGTTGTACCGTATGTCTCAAATAATAAATGCAATGAGAAGGTGAGCGCTAAGGGGGTTGTTGGGGCTGTCAAGAAGATGATGAACTTTGATCTCTTCAAATCAATTTTGGATAATGAGGAAATTGTTCGTCATCCAATGACAGCCATNTCACCATTATATAGCGAGATAAACAAGAAAACATATTTAAAGGTCAAAGATGAACTTGGTGGCGATGTCATTAGTCAGGTTGTCGCCCTGAAATCAAAAATGTACTCTGTACAGTATGTCTCAAATAATAAATGCAATGAGAAGGCGAGCGCTAAGGGGGTTGTGGGGGCTGTCAAGAAGATGATGAACTTTGATCTGTTCAAATCAATTTTGGATCATGAGGAAATTGTTCGTCATCCAATGACAGCCATTAGAACTCACAATCATGAAATTGCTGTACAGACGACCAACAAAATTTCACTTACACCTTATGATGATAAACGATACCTCCTGAACAAATATCAAAGTCTGCCTTATGGACATAGAGGTAAGCTTATTAATTATTTTATAAAATATTCATGTGTGTTTTTAGATATAACCCTTCCTGCTTCACAGTTGAAACGACCTGCTCCTGATATAAACACTGGACCTCCTCCAAAAAAGATCTTCATCACCCCACAACAATGAAAACCGCATGTACTTGGTGAATAACAAAAGAAAAAAGACTTGTATTTAGTTTTCCTATAAAACTATTACTTACATTTGTTTTAGATAAACTCATTTAACTGGATTTTGTGATGCTTTTGTAAATAAATTTTGTCTTGTGGTTTCACTTCTATTTCTGAACAAGTATTTTTTAAAAATGTTATATTTAAAGAGTTTATTTTAAATTGCACTCATTTCTTGTTTACACTTTGCAGGAGATGGTTGGTCTGAAATACACTATCTACAAAGGTATATGTATTTATTTTCACTATATTGCACTTTTACTCTATTTAGGTAATGTTGGTGGGATGGCCTCAATTTGGGAAGAAAAAGATCAATTGAATGTTGCACCACTCTGCTTACAATCCCTCAACATATGCTCACGGATTACCAGGTATAATTTTTATTTTATTATTAACTTACTATGTGTTTAGGTCCGTGGTAACAATAGGCCTCCTGGGGAAAGCCAGCCACATTAAATAAATGGCTTAACGCATTTCTGGCGGCCACCTCCTGGGTGAATGTGGAAGTGCCGTCATATTTTAGAATGAAGATGGAAACTTGAAGATTGTACAATGCTGAACTTCATAACTCAAAGCCATTGTGTAATGTATGCTTTTACAATTTATACACAGTTTGCTAAAGAAATTGCTGTTTTCCACCTCTNATAATTTTTATTTTATTATTAACTTACTATGTGTTTAGGTCCGTGGTAACAATAGGCCTACTGGGGAAAGCCAGCCACATTAAATAAATGGCTTAACGCATTTCTGGCGGCCACCTCCTGGGTGAATGTGGAAGTGCCGTCATATTTTAGAATGAAGATGGAAACTTGAAGATTGTCTAATGCTGAACTTCATCACTCAAAGCCATTGCGGTAATGTATGCTTTTTACAATTTACATGTAATTGCTAAAATTGTTGTTTTCCACCTCTTGCATATTTGTTTTGATTAATATTAACACACTTGGAAACACGCTCTAATGCAGATAACACATCATTTATTTGGGTTGTAGATCTATGAATTGTTTTCCTTAAAACATTACGTTGCATGTTTAAACATTGTTACAACAAACACGCCCTAAGTGAAATTTGTCATCAAAAATATCAGTTTGCCTAAATTCTAAAAATCAAGAATTCACACTTTGGTCTGAACAAATTGTCTAAAAAATTAATTCACTCAATTTAGTTTTGTCAAAAATATTTCGTCGCTAGATGGCGTCCAATAGAATCACTTCATTTCCACATGCCAAATAGCCACAGGTGTTACGAGCACTTCAGGGTGTCCCATAGGAACCTCCTCTCCCCGTCTCTTACTACTGAGGGCACACATTGGGAGCAATTTAGGGTCCTTGATCTGAGTGACAAACCTGCATTTATGTTAGTGGTACAAATAGAAGTTTTTGTCTGTTTAGCTGACTATTGATTCAATCATTTGCTTGTATTAAATAATTGATTATCAGAGAAAAGGCTAGAATGCCTACTGTAGGTTATATCTGTATTATATATCTAATTAGGTGACCTATAAATAGAGTGATAAAATGACTATGCATGTAACATTATTTAAATGTAAGCTGCAAGTAACTATTTACTTTATTGATCTACATTAATAAAAGCCAATAGTTTTTGGTAATGGCTGAAGTAATATTTATTAAGCAGCTAGTGACACTGCCAGGTTGCGAAGTACTAAATTACACATTACAAATTAAGCTTAAGTCAGTTACACCCAGCTTTGAGAGCTGCACTGAGTTAGGATAAGGAACACATAAGTTATTCATTGAGCTGAGATTTGGAACTACTCAAACAACAATGGAGGCACATGGATGTGGATTGGTTCAGATATCAGAGTTGGCCAGAGGCCACAGCAAAATCACAGAAGGGAACTGTGACAACAGCATACCTAAATAGTATGGAGTTACTCAAAGTTAATGCAAGTTAACAAAAACGTATCTCATGTTGGAGCAAAGAAATAAGATCAGTGCATCCATACCCACATATAACAGGAAACAATGATTTAATAGAATAATTGACTCTGTTAATGTTTGGTAGTGGATGCTACATGGCGACCATCACAGATAAGAACAAGAAGAGGAATCAACCCTACATTCTAACCCAAGACTTGGAATCAATAGTAAGAAAGGCAACCATGGCAGAGAAAAACACACACACATGTGAAGAATCTAATAAGATAGATAGTCAGTTACCATTACTACACCTAATCTAAAGCAGGTTCAAAGACAGGAATTGCACCAAACTTCTAGCCACTACTAATTGCAAATCCAAATGACAAACACAAGAACAAGAAAAGGTAGTGCCAAGAAATGCACAAGCAAGACAACCCCCACCCCAAGGAGGACATGCTCTGTAACAGATGTATCCCCCACAGAACTGGAAACCCTACACATATCCCCAGAAACAGGATCCAGTGAAGTCTTAAATATTTTAAGACAGACAAACAAAATGGAAACAATACAATTGTTGGTGGAAAGAATGGCGAAACTGGAACAAGAGAACAAAAACAGTATGAGTGAACTATAGATCAAAATGGAAAATCGCCTAGTAGACCAAAGCAAGAACTTCCAGAAAGACATCAAAGCACTAACAACACAGTTAGCAAAATCAAACATCCATTGACGAAATTACAAAAGCAATGAAGAACCAATTCACAATAGATGAACAAACAAATGTACAAAGAAGACCAACCTATAAGAGCTTGATCCTACTGGAATACAATCACAATGACATAATACCATGCAAGGCAACTTTGCCAAAATTCAAAGGGAAGGTTGATATCTACAATCCAACATTTTTAGAATGGCTGCAAATGTTAGAAATTACAATGGCCAAAAGGAAAGTAAACCAACAGGCAGCAGCTGCAAGATTCCATTTATACTTAGATACTGATATGAAATGTGACTATAAACTGCTAATCAGAGACTTTGTGGATTACTACGATAATGAAAGCTTCAAAAACCAGTACTGAATAATACTGAATTCAACAAAGATGAGGAAGACGGACTACATATGAAATTACATCCAGCAAGTTGAGTGATTAGTGACACTCAGCTCAAGGGGAAATAAATACTCAAAATACGATCTTTTCTCCCACATCTGCAAGGGAATGCCAGAGAATATCCGGACCCAATTCGAAATTAAGTGTGACATCAATGACAAATTGGAGAAAATGATTAGGACATAAAGGCAACAATTGAAAATAAAGCCTACATCTATGAAAGCAGTCTGGAATAAAGAAAAACAAATAGAATGGTGGAACAACTATAAAACACAGACAGGTAGCATGAAAGCTTTCAAAAAAAGAAAACAGAGAAGTTTGTCAACATTAAGAGTAAAGAAGGAAAGTCAAAGAAAATTAGAGAAAGAGACATTAAGTGCTACAACTGTGGACAGAAGGGACACAGAAAAGACGAATGTAATTGAATCTGAAACAGAATTACTGGAAGATCCCCAAATGGAATTAAAATCAGAAAACTAGCTTGAGCACCGACTGCAAAGAACTGAGCACCAATAATGATCATGACAAACCTGGACAATATCAACACAATAGTAGTAATAGACACTCACAACAATTTATTGCCTTATGAGGTGATATTAGGCGATGATTTTGTAACAAAGAATGGATGCATAATAAATTATTCCACTAGAACAATCAAAGTGAGGGAAGAAGAAATAGAAATTGAGGAGCAAGAAGGAAAGCTATCAACAATACCATTTGAACTGGAAGAAGATATAAAACTGCAGCTGTGCCAGTGGAGGATGCATGAAATCAAAGCAGAGGAAAAGATCACAGTGGAGATAATGATCTATGATAACAAGGGGATCAATTCGAGCAGAGTCTTGATGCCGTCAAGCATTTGTGCTATAAAAATGGAAGAGGGAGAATACCAATACTAAACACAACTAATCACAATATCTACATAAAGAGAATGAATGTTAGAATACTTAGAAAGTATGTCAAATCCAGCATCAAAGCCATCTGGAGAACAATGGAAGACATCAATGAGCAGAGTAGTTTGTATGGTTGATTCAAGGACTTACAAACAAAAAAAGAGGTACTCCACACTGCTGATTCAAGGGTGAGTGGAAGAAAACCATCAATGTAGCAAGTACTCCCCACAGCTGATTTGAGGGCAGAGAGACAAAACCAAATGAGGAGGATCAGTATAAAACACTGGAATTGTTGGATGAGGAATACCAACACCTGAATGAAACACAATTACAACAGCTTAGAGAGGTGTTGGAGAGACACAAATGGATATTAAACTACAGAGAAATAAGTGTTTGCCAGGCAATAGGCAAAACACACAAAATAATCACAACAATGAACAAGCTGATAAAACTACCAGTAAGGCGAGTGCCAGAGCAGCTGATGGATAAATACAATAGAATACTCAATGAACTGATTGACAACAGAATAATTCGACCCTGTGAAAATCCATATGCAGCACCAATGGTATTCGTAAGGAAAAGGAGAAAAATACAGACTATGTATAGATTTCCGAGAGCTGAATGAGGTAACAAAGAAGGACTTGTACCTGCTTCCTAGAATAGAAGATATGCTATACAAAGCGAGTAAGCACAAATATTTCACGTCTATAGATTTATGTGAAGCATATTGGCAAGTCAGAATGGAAGAAGAAGATATTGAAAAACAGCATTTATAACTCCATACGGTTTGTACAAATGGATATACATGGCCTTTTGCTTATGTAATGTGCTGACAACATTCCAGAGGTACATAACAAAAGTACTAAAGAACAATAAACACAAAATGGAAGAAGGAGTGAATGTGTATATTGATGATATTATCGTAAAAAGCAACATGATAGAAGAACAATTAGAGAAACTGGAAAGAACACTATCAATCCTAGAAAAAGCAGGCCTAAGAATCAATGGAAACAAATGTGATATATTAAAGGAGAAAATCATATTCCTAGGACGAGTGATTGAGAAAGGGCCAATATGAATGAAAGACAATGCCAGAGACATGATTTGAAAGATAAAGAAGAGTTACCAGAGATAAACATTGATAAAAAAGGACAAGCAGTGTTGCCAATAGCAATAAAGGAAGAAATATTAGAATCAGAGATCATAGAGAAACAGAAAGATGACGTGATACTAAATGAAATCATAAGAAAACTGCAGGAACCAAGCTTAAAACTATCAAGATTAACAGTGTGTTACTATGAGAGATATAGATGGAAAAGAAACAAGAATGGACTACTGTACATGGAAGTGCAGAATAATAGGATCGCAATACCAGAATACTATAAATGAGATTTAATAAGAAAAGTGCATGAGAAAAGCCATCTATGCATCACACAAACTGAGAGAACTTTCAACGTGAGATTCATCACAACAGCAGTGAGAAAAGTCACTGAAGAAATAATCAACAAGTGTATGACATGTCTCCTAAATAACAAACAGCATTTCCCAATGCAGAGAGCACCTTTAGAAAAAATCATAGTGACACAACCCAATGAAATCGTACATATAGATTTGGAGATACTATTGAAGGATGAAAAACGATATCAGCATTTACTAGTAATGGTGGACAACTTCACCAAGTCTGTGAGACTGATCCCCATGAAGAACACAACAGCCAAAACAACTGTGGAGATAATAATGAAGGAATGGATCCTAAAGCTTGGTCCTTTGGAGACAATAATAATGGACAAGGGGCCACAATTTGAAAGCAATCTATTTCAATAAATGTCACGTCTACTAGAGGTAGTGAGCAAGAGGTTGACAGCATATCACCCGCAGGTGAATGGTGTTGTAGAAAGATTGAATAGGACATTGATAAAATTGATGAAGAGTGACAACATTGAGAATAGGGGGCCACAAGTGGCGGGAAGTAATCGAAATGATCAAAGACTTTTATAACACATCTGTATACTTGACAACAGGAGTGACGCCATTCAAGGCCATGTTTGGAAGAGAGGCAGTAACACTGTTATCAATGCAGTATTTCAGCTACAGTGAGAAAATGGATAATCAATATGTCAAGCAATTAAGAAACCAAATAACAGCAATACATAAGACAATGTGCCACAACACAAAGAAATCCGCCCTGAGACAACAGTGAAACCATAATAAAAAAATCTATGGTCATGCACACAAAATAAGCGACACAGTTTACGCATTTACACTGATGAAATTGACAGACACAAACCAGGTCCGAAAATTGGAAACAATTAGGTCAGGTCCATATAAAATAACTCAGATACTACTGTAGAGTCACTCGGGGATTCTGTTGAATTTATTCTTTCAATTATATCTTTGTATTATTACGTCACCATGATGTATCGATTAATTTCGATTTTAGTTTGTTATCGTTTAATTGATGTCCCCTCGTTGGTGCTTTTATTTTGCTCAAATTTGATTTTGCGAGGGAATTTAAGATTGATCATGTTAAACTACGTTGCTATCAAAAAGTTGTAAACAAAGGCAGGTAATGATAATAATTTTTGTATATAAACTGAGACAACTGTAGCAAATGTTCAATAGACCTTTTCTACTCTTAACTGCCGTCTTTA
>CABFPE010001059.1:0-10683 GCA_900660155.1 Hofstenia miamia | reverse complement strand
GGAATGGCATTGTGAATAGCGAACTCAGTGTAAATGGAATGGCAACTACTTAGTAATTTAGTGCATTGATTGTTTTTGTTATTACGAACTAGTGCAATAAATGAAGTGGTGCAACCGTTCAGCTGTAATAGCTTATTATGAGTCCCTACATTTAATAACCCTACATATAGATCAATAAATAATAGCCCTTTATACATGCAAACAATCAATGCCGCCAGCAAGAAATAAGAACTGTAAGTCGGCCGAAGGTCTCTCTTAGATAACATTGAGCAACAAGTAACAACTATTAAAGTAACTCTATGTAGTAATAGATAAAGATACAATCGTAATAACCATCTAAGTGTAACCACTGTAAAATCATTCATCATCATGTAACATTGTAAAGATAGTAACAAATAACTAGGACTTATCAATAACATAATCAACATGTAAGACTCATAGGTCGCAGTAACTCTATCGGACAAGCAATGACGATTAGGAAAGCTATAACAGCAAAAACTCCTATACCTATCCGTAACCTTAGAGTACAGTGTTAACTGGGGTTGGGGAACCACCATACAGTTACCCTAGTTAATATACGTTTAGCTTTCCATTAAATATACAAAAATGACCTGACAATAGAAAACGAATCCAAAGTAGATTTGCTCATCAATAGTTACATCTAATTCATTATATTTATAGCACTTTGGTGATAAACAACTAAATACTCGACAAGTACCTGTTAATCTTTCTTGTTGACAGTTTTTCCCTCGCTTTAATATTTCTGCTAATTTTACGCAACGTCAGCTTTAATTTGACTATGCTGTTTGACCATCTTTTGCTTTGTCAAATACCGTCGAGTATAATTTTAGATAATATTGCACAAAACATTTACAAATTGAAAATAATCAATCCTATCATGATTTACAATTTAATCATTATAATCAATAATAAATTTAGTCTTTGTTTCCTTATCCATTTCCTCTCATCTTGACCAATCATGATAGAATGATGGATTATGTCACACTCCCCCTCCAGCATAGCTAATTAAGGATGACCACTCTCTCTCCATGTACCATCTCGGCCGCCTTTTTGATTATCTCATTGGCTTCTTTCATTTCCCACGTAACGTTTTCGTACGCCTCATCTTTCGTAATTTTTAACACGACATCTTTCTCTGTTGTTAGCATCTTCTTGTGTCTTAGGAACGACGGGTTCTTTAGAGATTTAGCTATCGTACACATACTCCGTAATTCGTTTAACTTTTCGTTGAATATCTCGTAGTGTTTTCTGTAGAGTTTCATGCCCTTTATGGCTATCATCAATGTCATAATCGCGTCAATTCTACTGGTGTGCGCCAAATCTGGATGAATCGTAGTATTTGGGTAGAAGAATTCATATGTTGATCGTAATGATTTTGAAATCGACGCTTCGTCATAAAATGCACTTATTTTTTCCAGTACTTCTTCTTCGGTGATGTTTTCCGGTTCGTTCTTTCCTAATCTGACCATAGTGATAATTTCTACTCTCCTCATTACGTCGTAGTATCGATATTGTGAACTCCAAAGTTCTCCCCACACAATGTCATTGATCCCAGAAAATAATATTACAGTTTGTGTCGATCTTTTCTCGATTTCTGCTCGGACCTTTTTGATTTGTCTGCATATTGGTTCTCCTTCTTTATAGAGGTCGTAAGGTGTAACTTGCCCTTCTATAAAGACTCTTTCTTTGTTGTCGTTTTTCAACAAAATTTCTTTTGACTTCTTGTAATGATCGTCGTTGACAATTTTTTCAGCTGCTTGTCTACTGTTGACGTATGTATTTTCCTCGTGCCACATTGCTTTAATGGCTCTTTTGTCTTTTAATCTCCAAGTTGGTAGCAGCATCGGTATGAATATGGTCGGTGGTGGCGCGCATTTTAATATTGTTGTCATTGTTTTCTCTTCTATCGCCTCATATGAGCCTTGCATTTCTGCCATTGTGGCCATACCGAACGTAGCAGGATAATTGTTCTTCGACTTCTTAATGTTTTCCCAGAAAGTATCGGTTAGACCATTCTTCATTAAATTCTGGGCAGTCTCAGGTTTTATTATCATTTTCGACGTAATACACTCTATGTCCACTGCAATCTGGTTTTGTGGCTCCAATAGTTCGTCTATCTCTTGTCTGGTAAATGCTTCCGTGCAGAGAACTTTAATTAACGATTTGGTTTCTCTTTCATACACTTCTCCAAATATTCTTTGTACAATATTGTTTGTTCTTTCTCGTCGCACCGTGATTTCTACTAACAGTCTTTCGTCATCGGTGTCGACCCATGATAATTCGCTGGGCTCCTGTTCGCCCCATTTCTCGATATTAACTTTATCGATTACTCGTTGTGTATTCGGAGTTAAGGCTATGTTGGTAGATTGTAAGAGTTGTTCTTCAATTAGCATTTCTTCTTTACTTTTACTCACCATTTCGATAATTTCGATGGGGCAATTTTTTCCCTCTTTCCTCATAGTTTCTGAGCGTTTGATGATTTTGGTATAAGCACATTGAGGATAATTTTTCAGATATTTCCTTATCTCTTTTGTAATCACCTCATGAATTTTCTTTTCTTCTACCATTTTTATCGTCTGCACCGTTTCCGCGTGTTCTCTTCTAATCAAGTTCCTGGTCGTTAGCCACGGTTGATTTTTAAGCGCTCTTAGTTTCGTGTTAGAGGTTGCGCCCCACATATATTTCTTTGTTTCATCCGTTAGAATATCAATCTCACTTGGGCAGATCCCCGTTTTGTTTGCTAGTTCTATTATGCTGGGCCTTCCCAATGTATGTTGCTGTACTAACAACCTTGTAAAGTGTTTCTCCAATCGCTTTCCCCACACTTATTTCTCCATAATTAAAAATTTTTCCATGTCTTTTAAGTATTGTTATCAGTTGTTTTCTCTCTTCTGCGCTTAGGTGCTGATACTCCTCTTCGCTTATTTCTGGTATTTGGTACTCCTTGTTTTCTTCCTGAATCAAGTTTATCACCTTCTCCACCATTTTCTTCTCGGTTCTAACTTTTTTTCCTTTTAACCTCAACGTGTGTTTTTTGATATTGACTGTGTGGTTGGTTGCATTTAACATTGGTATTACGCCTCTGCCCTTCTTTAGTACACACAAACTTGATGGTATGGCAATTTTCTTTGTATTTATGCCTTTCTGATCATAAATCATAACTTCAGACGTGATCTCACTCTCCGTTTCTATTTGGCACATCTTCCAATTATTCGGTAGAATTTTCTCATTTTCCGTTAACCAAAATTCTATAGTTCCCTGTTTCTTGCTCTTCTCCACACGTAGTTATCGTTTCCTCTTATATCGGCTTTGTATCCGTTGTGGTCTTACATTTCTCTTTCACTTGTTTCGTTATATTAACGACCAATTTTTCAACAAACTTGTCCTCTGTTTGACAGTTTTTATATATTTCGGACTGTGTTTCTTCTCCAGGTACACTTTTGCTTAGTTTCTCTGGTTCTCGTACTATAATGTTTTTGATCACTTTGACACTATTTTCTTTTTCTTTCTCTGTTTCATCATTTGTTAGTGTTGTCAATCGAATTTTGTCTTTTAACTCATCTATTTGCAGCTGCTTTAGAATATTGTCTTCTCTCAAATTCACGTTCTCTTCATGCATTTGAGTGATCATCTGCTTTAGATTCTCACTCTCCATTTTTATTTCCTTATTCGCTTCTATTAGTTTCTCGATTTGTTTTTGGAAGACATTTCTCTGCTCTGTTAATCTAGAGCTAGTGTCCTGCGTGATTTCTTCGATACGTTTGTCTTTATCAGCATTCGCTAATTCTATTTCGAACATCCTTTGAGTTAAATTCTCTATTTGTAACATTAGCTTATGCCGTTCATTATTATTATTATCCTGTATTACTTTTCTTAATTCAATAATCGACATTGCTGTACCTTCGTCTTCTTGCAATGCCATCTCTGTTGGGGAATTTTGACTTTCAGGGGATGTGTTAACAACCGCTGGGGTTGTTTGGTTTTGGGGTGTCCTTTGAGTTTTGGCTTTAGTTCTTTGCTTTTTCCTTGAATTTACCATTTTAATAATTACTAAAGGCAATTGTAATTTGGGATCCCTCACCAGTATTTGTACTCTTGGTTCTAATCATCTTTTTGCTTGTTTTCTTCTTCATTTTGAGCGAGAAGAAACAACTATCTTAACCCACTCGTAAGTTCGTAGTATAATTCTTGTTCGTAACTTTCCATACACTTCTGTTAACTATTACGCCATCTGTTTTCTCTCCTTGGTGCACGCTCTTTGAGCGCCTGTCACGGTCGCCATGTAGAATCATGCCAACTCAACATGAGGGTGTTATTTAGAGAAAGCTATTACTTTTCTTAGATTAACCACGAATCCGAGTTGACACTTTTCCGTTTTCTCTCCTGTGCAATAAGTGTGTGTTTCATTAAACTAATTTAATCTGCAAGAGCCTTTGTAGCTACTTAATTAACTCAACTTATTTAGGTAAAGCAGAGAGCTTGGAAGACAGGATCGACACCCAAAAGTAGACGTGCATTTCCAGGAACGCACTCGCCAGCTGCATCTTACCAATGGAACTGTTGATGTGAGATAGAGAACAATAAGGGAATGGCATTGTGAATAGCGAACTCAGTGTAAATGGAATGGCAACTACCTAGTAATTTAGTGCATTGATTGTTTTTGTTATTACGAACTAGTGCAATAAACGAAGTGGTGCAACCATTCGGCTGTAATAGCTTATTATGAGTCCCTACATTTAATAACCCTACATATAGATAAGTAAATAATATCCCTTTATACATGTAAACAATCAATGCCGCCAGCGTGAAATAAGAACAGTAAGTCGGCCAAAGGTCTCCCTTATATGACATTGAGCAACATGTAACAACTATTAGAGTACCGATATGTAGTAATAGATAAAGATACAATCGTAATAACCATCTAAGTGTAACCACTGTAAAATCATTCATCATCATGTAACATTGTAAAGATAGTAACAAATAACTAGGACTTATCAATAACATAATCAACATGTAAGACGCGTAGGTCGCGATAACTCTATCAGACAAGCAATGACGATTAGAAAAGCTATAACGGCAAAAAATCGGACAAGCATCCATAACCTTAGAGTACAGTGTTAACTGGGGTTGGGGAACCACCATACAGTTACCCTAGTTAATATACGTTTAGCTTTCCATTTAAATATACAAAATGACCTGACAATAGAAAACGAATCCAAAGTAGATTTGCTCATCAATAGTTACATCTAATTCATTATATTTATAGCACTTTGGTGATAAACAACTAAATACTCGACAAGTACCTGTTAATCTTTCTTGTTGACAGTTTTTCCCTCGCTTTAATATTTCTGCTAATTTTACGCAACGTCAGCTTTAATTTGACTATGCTGTTTGACCATCTTTAGTTTTGTCAAATACCGTCGAGTATAATTTTAAGTATAATTGCACAAAACATTTACAAACTGAAAATAATCAATCTTATCATGATTTACAATTTAATCATTATAATCAATAATAAATTTAGTCTTTGTTTCCATATCCTTTTCCTCTCATCTTGACCAATCATGATAGAATGATGGATTATGTCACACTCCCCCTCCAGCATAGCTAATTAAGGATGACCACTCTCTCTCCATGTACCATCTCGGCCGCCTTTTTGATTATCTCATTGGCTTCTTTCATCTCCCACGTGACGTTTTCATACGCTTCATCTTTCGTAATTTTTAATACGACATCTTTCTCTGTTGTTAGCATTTTCTTGTGTCTTAAGAACGACGGGTTCTTTAGGGATTTAGCTATCGTACACATACTCCGTAATTCGTTTAACTTTTCGTTGAATATCTCGTAGTGTTTTCTGTAGAGTTTCATACCCTTTATGGCTATCATCAATGTCATAATCGCGTCAATTCTACTGGTGTGCGCCAAATCTGGATGAATCGTCGTATTAGGGTAGAAGAATTCGTATGTTGATCGTAATGATTTTGAAATCGACGCTTCGTCATAAAATGCACTTATTTTTTCCAGTACTTCTTCTTCGGTGATGTTTTCCGGTTCGTTCTTTCCTAATCTGACCATGGTGATAATTTCTACTCTCCTCATTACGTCGTAGTATCGATATCGTGAACTCCAAAGTTCTCCCCACACAATGTCATTGATCCCAGAGAATAATATCACAGTTTGTGTCGACCTTTTTTCGATTTCTGCTCGGACTTTCTTGATTTGTCTGCATATTGGTTCTCCTTCTCTATAGAGGTCATAAGGTGTAACTTGCCCTTCTATAAAGACTCTTTCTTTATTATCATTCTTTAATAAGATCTCTTTTGACTTCTTGTAACGATCGTCATTGACTATTCTTTCAGCTGCTTGTCTGCTGTTGACATATGTATTTTCTTCGTGCCACATTGCTTTAATGGCTCTTTTGTCTTTTAATCTCCAAGTTGGTAGCAGCATTGGTATGAAGATAGTCGGAGGTGGCGCGCATTTTAATATCGTTGTCATTGTTTTCTCTTCTATCGCCTCATATGAGCCTTGCATTTCTGCCGTTGTGGCCATACCGAACGTAGCAGGATAATTGTTCTTCGACTTCTTAATGTTTTCCCAGAAAGTATCGGTTAAACCATTCTTCATTAAATTCTGGGCAGTCTCAGGTTTTATTATCATTTTCGACGTAATACACTCTATGTCCACTGCAATCTGGTTTTGTGGCTCCAATAATTCGTCTATCTCTTGTCTGGTAAATGCTTCCGTACAGAGAACTTTAATTAACGATTTGGTTTCTCTTTCATACACTTCTCCAAATATTCTTTGTACAATATTGTTTGTTCTTTCTCGTCGCACCGTGATTTCTACTAACAGTCTTTCGTCATCGGTGTCGACCCATGATAATTCGCTGGGCTCCTGTTCGCCCCACTTCTCCATATTAACTTTATCGATTACTCGTTGTGTATTCGGAGTTAAGGCTATGTTGGTAGATTGTTCTTATCAATGACGATTGGGATCGCATAACTTTCATTCTCTTTGGTGGAAGTACTGTGTTGTATTAGCCTCTTAGTTTCTGGCGATAGATTGTCGTAAGAATTATATCTCATTTTTCTGTTTGCTATGAAATAGGGATGTATTCTATCTCGTCCTATTTTTGTCATGCGGCTCTCTCTTTCTTCCGATCGTGATGATTTTGTAGTTGTTGACGTTTGTCTGTACGAAAAAATTCCTGAGCTTGTTGTTGTGGGGATTGAGCTCGTTGACGGTATCTGCTAAGTATCCATATCAGAGTCATCACTTATGGGTTGTGTATCCCAACTCTCCATAGCACTTGGGCAGATCCCCGTTTTGTTTGCTAGTTCTATTATGCTGGGCCTTCCCAATGTATGTTGCTGTACTAACAGACTTGTAAAATGTTTTTCGAATCTTTGTTGTACCTTTTTAGTCAGCATAATTAAAAATTTTTCCATGCCTTTTAACAACTATTGTTTAATGTTTTCTCTCTTCTGCGCTTAGGTGCTGGTACTCATCTTCGCATATTTCTGGTATTTGGTACTCCTTGTTTTCTTCCTGAATCAAGTTTATTACCTTTTCCACCATTTTCTTCTCGGTTCTAACTTTTTTCCCTTTTAACTTCAACGTGTCCTTTTTTATATTGACTGTATGGTTAGTTGCATTTAACATTGGTATCACGCCTCTGCCATTCTTTACCACACACAAACTTGATGGTATGGAAATTTTCTTTGTATTTATGCCTCTCTGATCATAAATCATAACTTCAGACGTGACCTCACTCTCCGTTTCTATTTGGCACATCTTCCAGTTATTAGGTAGAATTTTCTCATTTTCCGTTAACCGAAATTCTATAGTTTCTGTTTCTTGCTCTTCTCCACACGTAGTTATCGTTTCCTCTTGGACGGATATAGTCCTGTTTGTGTAGTCAATTATACATTTGTTATCCATCAAGAAATCATTTCCTAATATTACTTCATAGGGAAGCGCATTTTTTTCGGTGTCTATTACTGTAAATGTTTGCGAGAATGTGGTGTTAGCAATTCTCATCGGTACTTCCAATATTTTCCCTTTTGTATCGATGTAATGTCCTGAAGCATTGAGTAATCTGCTATTTTCTTTTTCCAACTTTTTCTTATCAATTCCTATCCTTGCCGCACATTCGTCGGTAATGATGGATATTACCGCTCCCGTATCAATGGTTGCTTTAACCATCACTCCATTTATGACGACCGTGATTGTATTTGTCTTAATCAGGTCCGTTACAATCAACACGGGTGCACGTTTTTCTGGAGGCGGCGCTCCATCTAATTTAAATTATCGTCTTTTAATTCTTCTTCTTGTTCCGGCTCATCTTCATCTTCCAATAAGTCTTCTTCTTCAAAGTAAGCCTCCTCCTCTTCTATGAAATTAATCTGACGTTTACAAAATTTCTTTGTATGTCCTTTTTTTCCGCATGTTTGGCATTTCAAATCTTTTCGGTTTATACGTTTTACCGTACCGTCTTTCAATTTTATTTTGATAATTTCTTCCTTTGGTTTCCCCTCATCGTCCTTTTTAGTTTTGTTTGTACTAGTATTTATTGCCGGTACTATTTTCGTTGTAGATGATTTTTCATTGATTCGCGCATTATTTTCCATCGTTACTTGGATTCCCAAACCCTTTCTTATCATCCTCTCTAGCGAGTCATCCGCATCGCATTTAATTTCAAATTGTTGCCGGATCGGTTCTGGTAGTCCTTTACAAATATGCGAGAATAGATCGTATTTAGAATACGTGCTCTCTCTTGAGCTAAGTTTCAATAACCTCTCTACTTGTGACATGTAATTTCATAAATCCTCTTGCTTGTTCATCTTTAAGCTATTTAACAACATTCGATATTGGCTTTTAAAGCTTTCGTCGTCGTAATATCGTTGATATTCTCCAATTAATTTTTTGTAGTTCGATTTAGTCTCTAGATCCAGCACTAGGTAATGCTGGTAAGCTGCACCTCCTAGATATAGGGGAAATCGCGCCGCTGCTTGTTTTTGTATCACTTTTCTTTCCTTCATGCTCATCTCGAACATCTGAATCCACTCTTTAAAAGTGGGCGAATAGCTATCAACTCTCCCCGTAAATTTCGGAAGTATTGCTTTGCATGCCGGTGTTTCACTATCTTCCTCTTCCTATAATATTGTTTCCTCATATATCGGCTTTGTGTCTGTTGTGGTTTTACATTTCTCTTTTACTTGTTTTGTTATATTGACGACCAGTTTTTCAACGAACTCGTCCTCTGTTTGACAATTTCTATATATTTCGGACTGTGCTTCTTCTCCAGGTACACTTTCGCTTAGTTTCTCTGGTTCTCGTACTATTATGTTTTTGATCACTTTGACACTATTTTCTTTTTCTTTCTCTGTTTCATCATTTGTTAGTGTTGTCAATCGAATTTTGTCTTTTAACTCATCTATTTGCAGCTGCTTTAGAATATTGTCTTCTCTCAAATTCACGTTCTCTTCATGCATTTGGGTGATCATCTGCTTTAGATTTTCACTCTCCATTTTTATTTCCTTATTCGCTTCTATTAGTTTTTCGATTTGTTTTTGGAAGACATTCCTCTGCTCTGTTAGTCTAGAGCTAGTGTCCTGCGTGATTTCTTCAATACGTTTGTCTTTATCAGCATTTGCTAATTCTACTTCAAACATTCTTTGAGTTAGATTCTCTATTTGTAGCATTAGTTCATGCCGCTCGTTATTATTATCCTGTATCACTTTTCTTAATTCAGTAATCGACATTGCTATACCTTCGTCTTCTTGCAATACCGTCTCTGTTGGGGAATTTTGACTTTCAGGGGATGTGTTGACAACCGCGGGGGTTGTTTGGTTTTGGGGTGTCCTTTGAGTTTTAGCTTTCGTTCTTTGCTTCTTCCTTGAATTCACCATTTTGTTAATTACTAGAGGCAATTGTATTTGGGTCCCTTACCAGTTTTTGTACTCCTGGTTCTAATCGTCTTTTTGCTTGTTTTCCTCTTCATTTTTGAGCGAGAAGAAACAACTATCTTAACCCACTCGTAAGTTCGTAGTAGAATTCTTGTTCGTAAGTCTCCATACACTTTCGTTGACTATCACGCCATCTGTTTTCTCTCCTTGCTGCACGCTCTTTGAGCACCTGTCATGGTCGCCATGTAGAATCCTGCCAACTCAACGTGAGGGGGCTATTTAGAGAAAGCTATTACTTTTCTTAGATTAACCACGAATCCGAGTTGACACTTTTCCGTTTTCTCTCCTTTGTAATAAGTGTGCTGTTTATTAAACTAATTTAATATGCAAGAGCCTTTGTAGCTGCTTAATTAACTCAACTTATTTAGGTAAGGCAGAGAGCTTGGAAGACAGGATCGGCACTCAATAGTAAACGTGCGACTCCAGGAACGCACTCGCTAGCTGCATCTTACCAATGGAACTGTTGATGTGAGATAGAGAACAATAATGGAATGGCAATGTGAATAGCGAACTCAGTGTAAATGGAATGGCAACTTCTTAGTGATTTAGTGCATTGATTGTTTTTGTTATTACGAACTAGTGCGATAAACGAAGTGGTGCAGCCATTCGGCTGTAATAGCTTATTATGAGTCCCTACATTTAATAACCCTACATATAGATAAATAAATAATAGCCCTTTATACATGTAAAC
>CABFPE010001058.1:132280-151915 GCA_900660155.1 Hofstenia miamia | reverse complement strand
TTTTTATGAAGGCTAATAAATTTTTAGCAATAATGACTATGTTAGAAGAATCCTTACAAAGGTGTTCATGTTTTTTAACAATGGTTAGTTGCATAGAAATGTGTGAAAACCATTTATTTGATTTGTATCATACTACATTTTTTGCAGAATTTTACACTCATTGCTTAATTCTTTTTATTAGATAGATGGCAAATGACAGTGAATTTGAATTTTCATTGGATTTCGATTCCGATTCCAATTTAGCAATAGAGCTTACAGAGTTTCAGTCCGGTGGGAAAACGAAACGAAAAAAGCAGCCTTCTATACAAGAATGTTTTATTTGCAAAAAAAATTTTGCTAAAATGCGTGATCATCTACGTCATCATAATATTTCAGAAAAAAATGTCAAATTTCTACTATCTGTCTATCGAACTCGGAGTCTGNTCCTAAAAATTCTAAAAAAATAATAATTTCATAATTTAAAAATATATAAATCTTTTTTTGTAATTTTTAAGTGATTTTATGCTAATTTAAAATAAGAAATTATAAAATTATATTATCTATTTTAATAAAATTCCTAAAAATTCTAAAAAAAATATTAATTTCATAATTTTAAAATATATAAATCCTTTTGTGTCATTTATAAATGACTATATGTCAATTCAAAATAAAAAATTATAAAATTCTATTATGTATTTTAAAAAAATTACTATAAATTCTGAAAAAATAGAAATATCATAATTAAATATATATAAATCTTCTTATGTATATATATATATATATATGTCAATTCAATATAAGAAATTATATATATATATTATATATACTTATAGACGGCGCTTTGTACTATGTAAATTGGTACTAAGCGCCGGGAATATTAATTTAGACGGCGCTTTGTACAAACCTCATAGTACAGAGCGCCGGCATGGGTTTTCTCGTTATGTGCAAGTCCGAACACTCTAAAATTTTGTGTGCTACTTCTTTATAGGCAAGTAAATTTATAGTAGAGATCTCACTAAATAAGGTTTAATAATATCGGCGTTTTTTAAAGAAAAAATTTGCAAAATATTATACAAGGCATTTTGTACACACTGATTTTAAGCAGTCAGTTTACATGCTTATTTCTTCTTTTTATGAAGGCTAATAAATTTTTAGCAATAATGACTATGTTAGAAGAATCCTTACAAAGGTGTTCATGTTTTTTAACAATGGTTAGTTGCATAGAAATGTGTGAAAACCATTTATTTGATTTGTATCATACTACATTTTTTGCAGAATTTTACACTCATTGTTTAATTCTTTTTATTAGATAGATGGCGAATGACAGTGAATTTGAATTTTCATCGGATTTCGATTCCGATTCCAATTTAGCAATAGAGCTTACAGAGTTTCAGTCCGGTGGGAAAAAGAAACGAAAAAAGCAGCCTTCTATACAAGAATGTTTTATTTGCAAAAAAAATTTTGCTAAAATGCGTGATCATCTACGTCATCATAATATTTCAGAAAAAAATGTCAAATTTCTACTATCTGTCTATCGAACTCGGAGTCTGAAAACCGTGTATGAGTGCAAATCATGCTTCGTGAGGTTTGTTAATAATCGCCGACACCAGTGTGATAATTCAGAAATATCAAAAATTTCAAATCCTAGTTCAAGTGAAAGTTTTCCTAAATGCATTAAAGAATCTCTTGGTATAGAAAGTAATACCGTTTCTGCAATTGTAGACAGATACTTTAAACATCGGAAGCTGTTTCTTAAAACAAAAAAATCATCTCTAATTCAACAATCTGATTCTACAACAGAAGGCTTAATGTTAACAAATGTTCTTAAAGTTACTAATAGTTTTAAAGAAACTCATAATTTAGTCGAATTTTTCTGTGATCTTAAAGATAAAAAAGATCTTAAAGCGGCAACCATTATAATATATATGACAAAAGTTAAGTGTTTTGCACGATATTGTTATCTGCATGAAAAGTTCCGTTTTTCACTAAACCGATTCAATGGATCTATTGATGAACTAAAGGAACCCTATAATAAAGCAAAATCAAGGGAAAGCAGCAGAGTCAGCCAACTTTTATTTAGTAAAGTTCCTCGGAAATAAGAAGTTGCAACACTTTTTAATGACATAATTAAACTCCTAGATAGTGATGAGGAGCTTTGTTATCGCGATCAGCAAGCCCTAAACTTTTTTGTGTTACAAACTAGACTCAACGTTCGGCCTGGGCCAATACTGTTATTATTAGTTGAAGACTTTTTCAAATTGAAATCTAAAACTGATGTAATACAATCAAGAAGCCATAAAACGGGATACAAAAATGAAATTACTATTAGGGTGCAAGATGATCAAATTTGTTGGATAAAAAAATGATAGACTGCTATGAGAAAATATATAGAATTAAGCCAAAATTCGTCTTTGCAAATGGTAAAAATGGTATTGAAACAGGAATGCCTGCAAATATTGCATCGGTACTTTCTTCACGATTTCCAACAATGGAAAAGTACAAATTCAATGCTACATCTATCAGAAAGATGTGGGACTCCTGGTTTAAAGATAATGCACCCGATGAAAAAATTAAAGAGGTGCATCAAAATCAAACAGGTCATTCGGAAAAAACGGCGTCTAAATATTATGTATTGCCTCCCTCAAAAGAAAAAATTGATCAATTACTTGATATATACGCAAGCCAATTATTTGATGTTCATCTTGATGATGAGACTGAAGAAGGCCAACCAAGCTGCAAAGAGTCAAATAGCAAAATTCAAGAGAAGAGAAGTATTCAAAACAGTGATGCCGAATTTCAACAAGCTTCCGATTTAGAAGAAGACAGTGATGAAGATTATCATCCAATGAAGTCGAAACATAAAAGAATAGGAAGCAAACGCTTTCAATTTCAAAATTATTTAAACAGATTTTCTAAATCATGGACAGAGGATGAGAAGAGGATGTGTTCACTCTTCTTAGATATCAAGAGTTCAGACAAAAAAATTCATTCGAGATAGGTTGCATGAAAACAATGAACAGTTTTCCAATACTGTATTAAATAAAATCTACAGCAAGGTATATGCAGCTGCAAGAAATTTCCAAGTAGAATAACTTTTGTTTTGATACTATTATTTTTGCGCTATTTCTATTTTTAAGTGTTGTATTTAGAAAATGTTTTTTTGTTAAGCATGTTCAACCAATAAAAGTTAGTTTGTGAAATGGTATTTAGTAAAAAAACTTAAATTTATTTTTGTATTTGGATATGTTGAAAGAAAAAAAATTCATTGAAATACCTCAAATAAACATTTTCATGCATATATAACATGGTATGAATCTTTGAGTTGATAAACATTTTAAAAATATAGAAATAATTTTAAAAATGTACAAAGCGCCCTAAATAATAATTGCCAAAATTGATGTGTACAAAAAGCCGCGAATAATTTTCAAAAGTACAAGGCGCCGTCTATAATTCACTAAAATTGTACAAAGCGCCATCTATAAGTATATATAAAATTATATTGTGTATTTTCAAAAAATTCCTAAAAATTATAAAAAATATAATAATTATTTCATAATTTAAAAATATATAAATCTTTTTGTCATTTTTAAGTGATTTTATGGTAATTTAAAATAAAAAATTATAAAATTATGTTATCTATTTTTAAAAATTCCTATAAATTCTGAAAAATTAAAAATTTACAAATTTAAAATTATATATACCTTATGTCATTTATTAAGTGATTTCATGTCAATTTAAAAGAAGAAATTTTAAAATTATATTATGTATTAAAAAAATTCCTAAAAATTCTAAAAAAATAATAATTTCATAATTTAAAAATATATCAACCTTTTTTTGTCATTTTTAAATGATTTAATGTCAATTTAAAATAAGAAATTATAAAATTATTTTATGTATTAAAAAAATTCCTAAAAATTCTAAAAAAATAATAATTTCATAATTTAAAAACATATAATTCTTTTTATGTCATTTTTAAATGATTTTATGTCAATTTAAAATAAGAAATAATAAAATTATATTATGTATTTTAAAAAATTCTTAAAATTCTAAAAAAATAGAAATTTCATAATTAAAAAATATATAAATCTTCTTATATCATTTTTATGTGATTTCAGGTCAATTTAAAATAAGAAATTTTAAAATTATATAATCTATTTTTAAAAAATTCCTATAAATTCTGAAAAATTAAAAATTTTTTAATTTAAAAATATATATAAATTTTTATGTCATTTTTAAGTGATTTCATGCATATTTAAAATAAGAAATTATAAAATTATATTATGTATTTTAAAAAAAAATCCTAAAAATTCTAAAAAAATAATAATTTCATAATTTAAAAATGTATAAATCTTTTTTTGTCAGTTTTAAGTGATTTTATGCCAATTTAAAATAAAACATTATAAAATTATATTGTGTATATTCAAAAAATTCCTAATAATTCTAAAAAAATATAATAATTATTTCATAATTTAAAAATATATGATTCTTTTTATGTCATTTTTAAATGATTTTCTGTCAATTTAAAATACCAAATTATAAAATTAAAATATGTATTTTAAAAAAAATCCTAAAAATTAAAAAAAAAATAATAATTTCATAATTTTAAAATATATAAAACTTTTATGTCATTTTTAAATGATTTTATGTCAATTTAAAATAAGAAATTATAAAATCATATTATGTATTTTAAAAAAATTCCTAAAAATTCAAAAAAAAATATAATTTCATAATTTAAAAATATATAATTCTTTTTATGTCATTTTTAAATGATTTTATGTCAATTTAAAATAAGAAATTATACAATTATATTATGTATTTTAAAAAAATTCTTAAAATTCTAAAAAAATAGAAATTTAATAATTAAAAAAAAATATATAAATCTTCTTATATCATTTTTATGTGATTTCATGTCAATTTAAAATAATAAATTATAAAATTAAATTATCTATTTTAAAAAAATTCCTAAAAATTCTAAAAAAATAATAATTTCATAATTTAAAAATATATAAATATTTTGTGTCATTTATAAATGATTTTATGTCAATTTACAATAAGAAATTATAAAATTATATTATGTATTTTAAAAAAATTCCTAAAAATTCTAAATAATATTATAATTATTACATAATTTAAAAATATATGATTCTTTTTATGTCATTTTTAAATGATTTTATTTAAATTTAAAATAAGAAATTATAAAATTATAATAAGTATAATAAAAAAATTCCTTGAAATTCTTTAAAAATAATAATTTCATAATTTAAAAAAATATATATCTTTTTTTGTCATTTTTAAGTGATTTAATGCTAATTTAAAATAAGAAATTATAAAATTATTTTATGCATTTTAAAAAAATTCTTAAAATTCTAAAAAAATAGAAATTTCATAATTAAAAAAATATATAAATCTTCTTATATCATTTTTATGTTATTTCATGTCAATTTAAAATNTTTCCATACTTCTTGCCATGTTTTCTAGTTCGACCCCACCCTTCCGAATATCCACAGCAATCATGTGTGTGCTGCAATGTTTCATATACGGGATCAAATACGTTTAGGTCTTCAGGATTTGTAGAACAATNAAAAAATTCTTAAAATTCTAAAAAAATAGAAATTTCATAATTAAAAAAATATATAAATCTTCTTATATCATTTTTATGTTATTTCATGTCAATTTAAAATAATAAATTATAAAATTAAATTATCTATTTTAAAAAAATTCCTAAAAATTCTAAAAAAATAATAATTTCATAATTTAAAAATATATGATTCTTTTTATGCCATTTTTAAATGATTTTATGTCAATTTAAAATAAAAAATTATAAAATTATAATATTTATTTTAAAAAAATTCCTAAAAATTCTAAAAAAAAATAATAATTTCATTATTTAAGAGCCGTTACACCTCTCGACCAACCCATTTTTTCTACCAGATGACAGATAATTTTAAATCGAAGTGTCAGTAAGAACTAAACCGTGTTGATAGGTTTTAATGTATACATCTAAAACCCTCGAAACAATTTGAAATTCTAAAAAAAGTTAATTTTTCGAAAAGTTATGACTGATTTCCAAAACCAATGGGGTAACTATGGCATTACCCCGGTTTTCTTATAAGAAGACTTTAGTGATGATATTTTCGACATAACCTTTTTCTGTAATGGATAAGTCGGTGTAGTTGCTTCTGGAGGATGCTTCTGTTGGAATAATACCCATGCACTCTTTGGTTGTATAGCTGGATTTTCCCGAAATATTTCAAACACCGTAGTAAGGTAAGGTTCCGCAATTCCACGATTCCCAATTACGATATCAGTTGATTGTCCTTTCTTTTGTTTTGCCACTAAAGAGGAAATAACACTTCTAATTTCTGTTTCCGATGGTAAATCGAGACGTGTGGGATATTTTCGTTTCAATTCAACCAACATTTTAGGTGCACCACGTCTTAAAGCCACGTTATCTCTACCCAAATTAAACATATCAACAATATCTTGCCTAAATGGATCGACATACTTTTTTCCATACTTCTTGCCATGTTTTCTAGTTCGACCCCACCCTTCCGAATATCCACAGCAATCATGTGTGTGCTGCAATGTTTCATATACGGGATCAAATACTTTTAGGTCTTCAGGATTTGTAGAACAATTGATAACCTCGAATTCATGCTGTTCGTACATATCATTGGCATACTCAATGGCTTGACTTATTAGATCTTGCTGACCAACTGTCCCTTTGCATTTATGTTGAAGTTTGTTGGATACGGTTGAGAAATGTTTCCGACATAGATTACACTGAAGTTCGTCTTCTTCTTCTGATTCCATGTCCAAATCATTTATTTTTACTCCAATTCGTTGCTTCTGGTTAATTTCTCTCTCAACACCGTAAATTACACAATTCGTTAATAATCCTCTACCTTTTTCAACAATACCAATGTCCTCGAAAGTTTCATTGTCGTAAATATCATCATCTACATAATCTTCTTCATCTTCTTCCACATCGTTTGTATCCATGGGTTCTTCATTGACGTTTTCGGAAACATTATTTACCAAACTGAAACACGTAGTCGACTGCACGTTTGAATTTTCATATACTGTTGCTTCATTCGTTACAGAATTAAAACGAACTTCCAAGTGTTCACCTATTGTACCTAATCTTTTAAGGACACCATCGTTGTCACGTTCGAAAACTTCAATTGCAGGTCTATTAATACCAACTAATTCTGCAATAGTGTTCGCTACACCACCATTCGCATTTAAACAATCCACCAACTCAATAGGTGTTATAACATCCGAACCCATATTACAGTACGTTATCACATGCCGCATTGCAGTGGCAAAATGAGCATCAATGCTACCTTTACCATCTTGTACACCAGTGTGAATGAAGACAACTAAGTTTAGGTTGTATTTTTTTGAGGTTTCATAAAATGCAAGCAATAAATTCCCTTTCTTGTAGCATCTAGCATTATCCGACTGAACGTAGATATTTCGAATACCAGGGAATTTCATTGATATTTGTCTGCATACGGCATCGAAATATGACATAACTGCAACATAGTCCTGCTTACTATCACCACTGGAGACATGATCAATGTATGTAATACGATGGTCCTTTAAATTTTCTGTTTCTTGTCTTTCCTCTTCGGAATACCTGCTAAAAATCATACTTCCATGCCAAGATGATCCTTTTTTACCATAGAAGTCCGTAGTTTTTTCACGGTAATATATTTCTTCGTACTTCATTTTGAAGTCCATTACAATCAAGGCGTCATCTAGTTGTAAATTCTCCATTATTTCGTTAATTCTGACACGTTGATTTAAAACCCTTACACGATGACCAAAGAAAAGCAGAAGTTTTTCCATTGCATCATCCAATAATGGACCATGTTCTGGATCAACACGTTGTTTAATATACTGTAGCACATGATTTGGAAAGCAACAAACATCACATTGTTTTGCTCCTGTGGAAGAAAATGATAATGAAAATTCTTTTTCTGTGACGGCACATGTACCAATATGACCTTCAAATGTTGTCTTAATGTATGCTTCTAATCCATTAAGAATACCAGTTAAAGAATCTGCCTCTACACTTGTTGCAATGACCGCTTTCAAACGAGCAAAGTTGTCATACATCAACACTCCAGAAACGTAATCAACAGCTTGTTTGATCTTTTGATCCTTCATTGTTATTGTTTTTACTATTTTCCTAAATGACACTGATGCAATTTGATCACTATACTTGTATTGACACTGTAATGTTGCAGTCTTTATTTTACCAATTCCGTATTTGTCACGTAATACTTCTGCAGGTACCGACACTGCCAATGGAGCAACAATAGCATTGCTTTGTACGCCTCGTGGTAATGCATCTCGAAGTTTAATAATGTTGTCAGCTAATTTATTACTATCCATCACACCAGCTCCTTTTCGTGTAACAATTCCATTCAGTAAACCTTTGGCATCACATGGACTAATGATGGCACATATTTTTTTCATTACGGTAAAACCAAGGTTAACCATACATCGTCTAGCTTTGTCATCATAATCTACCATTCAAGTACTTGCAAATTTAGCTTGTCCGGGTAAGGCAGTCACGGGGGATATATCAAATGCTTGATATAAAGACGATACGGATGATAGAACGGTAGGTTTTTGATGGGGTTCGTCTTGTTTATAAATTGGATCAGGGGCCACATCCAGTAGTCGTCTTCGTTTACTAGATCCTTTTGTAGTTGAATTGTTTCTTCTACGTTTCTCACAAGTGCATCCACATCTATAACACCCACTACAACGGACACATCTATCTTTTCTGCAATTACACAACAATTCTACCATAACTTCAGCTTGGATGAAAATTTTCAAAAATGAACTTCGTGCGACAGGTTTATTTTATATATTAATATTAGCCAATCAAATTGTTTAATTTAAGNGTAATCAACAGCTTGTTTGATCTTTTGATCCTTCATTGTTATTGTTTTTACTATTTTCCTAAATGACACTGATGCAATTTGATCACTACGATCCACAGTTTCTTTATAGTCACGTAACATCATCATTGGTGTTTTTTTTCTAATCAGTTTCGGCAGACGTATTTCCGTACCATTAACCTTAAACGTCTTTGTGCCCCATGAAATACGATTAACATTAGCATCCGATAAAATAAATTTAACAGCACTCTCCATTTGTACACGTCGATATTTAGTGACTGACCTTTTTGGAGGTATAAGCTGCTTTCCAGATGCCATATACTTGTATTGACGCCGTAATGTTGCAGTCTTTATTTTACCAATTCCGTATTTGTCACGTAATACTTCTGCAGGTACCGACACTGCCAATGGAGCAACAATAGCATTGCTTTGTACGCCTCGTGGTAATGCATCTCGAAGTTTAATAATGTTGTCGGCTAATTTATTACTATCCATCACACCAGCTCCTTTTCGTGTAACAATTCCATTCAGTAAACCTTCGGGATCACATGGACTAATGATGGCACATATTTTTTTCATTATGGTAAAACCAAGGTTAACCATACATCGTCTAGCTTTGTCATCATAATCTACCATTCGAGTACTTGCACGTTTAGCTTGTCCGGGTAAGGCAGTCACGGGGGATATATCAAATGCTTGATATAAAGAGGATACGGATGATAGAACGGTAGGTTTTTGATGGGGTTCGTCTTGTTTATAAATTGGATCAGGGGCCACATCCAGTAGTCGTCTTCGTTTACTAGATCCTTTTGTAGTTGAATTGTTTCTTCTACGTTTCTCACAAGTGCATCCACATCTATAACACCCACTACAACGGACACATCTACCTTTTCTGCAGTTACACGACAATTCTACCATAACTTCGGCTTGGATGAAAATTTTCAAAAATGAACTTCGTGCGACAGGTTTATTTTATATATTAATATTAGCCAATCAAATTGTTTAATTTAAGCGTCAGTTTGCGACGATTTGGTTTTTTTGGTTTCTGTCAAAAATGGTTTGTTCGAGAGGTGTAATGACTCTTAAAAATATATAAATCATTTTTGTCATTTTTAAATGATTTTATGTCAATTTAAAAGAAGAAATTATAAAATCATATTGGGTATTTTAAAAAAAATTCTAAAAATTTACAAAAAACTAATAATTTCATAATTTAAAAAATATATAAATCTTTTTTTATTGTTTTAGAATGATTTTATCTCAATTTAAAATTAGAAATTATAAAATCATATAATGTATTTTAAAAAAATTCTAAAAATTCAAAAAAAATAGAAATTTCATAATTAAAAAAATATATAAATCTTCTTATATCATTTTTTTGTGATTTCTTGTCAATTTAAAATAAGAAATTATAAAATTATATAATCTATTTTTAAAAAATTCCTATAAATTCTGAAAAATTAAAAATTTTTTAATTTAAAAATATATATAACTTTTTATGTCATTTTAAAGTGATTTCATGCATATTTAAAATACGAAATTATAAAATTATATTATGTATTTTAAAAAAATTCCTAAAAATTCTAAAAAAATAATAATTTCATAATTTAAAATATATGATTCTTTTTATGTCATTTTAAATGATTTTAAGTCAATTTAAAATAAGAAATTATAAAATCATATTATGTATTTAAAAAATTTCTAAAAACTTTAAAAAAATAATAATTTCATAATTAAAATATATATAAATATTTTTTTGTCATTTTGGAATGATTTTATGTCAATTTAAAATTAGAAATTATAAAATCATATAATGATTTTAAAAAAATTCCTAAAAATTTTTAAAAAATATTAATTTCATAATTAAAAAATATATAAATCTTTTTTTGTCATTTTTAAGTGATTTTATGCTAATTTAAAATATGAAATTTTAAAATTATATTATCTATTTTAAAAAAATTCCTAAAAATTCTAAAAAAAATAATAATTTAATAGTTTAAAAATATATAAATCTTTTTGTGTCATTTATAAATGATTTTATGTCAATTTAAAATAAAAAATTATAAAATTATATTATGTATTTTAAAAAAATTCCTAAAAATTCACAAATATTAAAATTTAAAAATTTAAAATTATATATACCTTATCTCATTTTTAAGTGATTTCATGTAAATTTAAAAGAAGAAATTATAAAATTGTATTATCTATTTTAAAAAAAATTCCTAAAAATTCTAAAAAAATTATAGTTTCATAATTTAAAAATATATAATACTTTTTATGTCATTTTTAAATGATTTTATGTCAATTTAAAATAAGAAATTATAAAATTATAATATGTATTTTATAAAAATTCCTATAAATTCTAAAAAAAATAATAATTTAATAGTTTAAAAATATATATATCTTTTTATGTCATTTTTATGTGATTTTATGTCAATTTAAAATAAGAAATTATAAAATTATATTATGTACTCTAAAAAAATTCTTAAAATTCCAAAAACAGAAATTTCATAGTTAAATGTATATAAATCTTCTTATATAATTTTTTTGTGATTTCATGTCTATTTAAAATAAGAAATTCTACAATTATATTATGTATTTTAAAAAAATTCTTAGAATTTTAAAAAAATAGAAATTATAAAATCATATAATGTATTTTAAAAAAAATCCTAAAAATTCTAAAAAATATAATAATTATTTCATAATTTAAAAATATATGATTCTTTTTATGTCATTTTTAATTGATTTTATGTCAATTTAAAATAAGAAATTATAAAATTATATAATCTATTTTAAAAAAATTCCTAAAAATTCTAAAAAAAATAATAATTTAATAATTTGAAAATATATAAACCTTTTTTTGTCATTTTTAAATGATTTTATGTCAATTTAAAATAAGTAATTATAAAATTATATTGTTTATTTTAAAAAAATTCCTAAAAATTCACAAAAATTAAAATTTAAAAATTTAAAATTATATATACCTTATCTCATTTTTAAGTGATTTCATGTCATTTTAAAAGAAGAAATTATAAAATTATATTGTGTATTTTCAAAAAATTCCTAAAAATTCAAAAAAATTAATAATTGAAAAATTTGAAATTATATATACCTTATGTCATTTATTAAGTGATTTCATGTCAATTTAAAAGAGGAAATTATAAAATTATATTATATATTTTTAAAATTTACTTAAAATTCTAAAAAAATATAAATTTCATATTTTAAAAATATATAAATCTTCTTATATCATTTTTATGTGATTTCATTTCAATTTAAAATAAGAAATTATAAAATTATTTTATGTATTTTAAAAAAATTCTATACATTCTGAAAAATTTAAAATTTCTTAATTTAAAAATATATATATCTTTTCAAGACATTTTTAAGAAATTTTATTCCACTTTCAAATAAGAAATTATAAAATTATATTATGTATTTTAAATAAATTCCTATAAATGCTGAAAAATTAAAAATTTTATAATTTAAATATATATATATATCTTTTTATTTCATTTTTAAGTGATTTCATGTCAATTTAAAAGAAGAAAATATAAAATTATATTATGTAAGATTAGATAAGATAAGAGATTCTATATTCAGATAAATTTTTACAATTCAATAACTTATAATTTATCTGAAGAGCGTAATAAATTACAAAAAAGTAACCAATCTACAAATCAACATAAATTACAATAAATAACAATTCTTACAGGCTATGGATGAATTACTTTATATTGCTATTTTAATGACGAGTTATTGCATAGTCATTGTTGTAAAATTTAAATCCTAACCATGATATACCTAAAATATATTTTTCCTTAAGGAATATTTTTAAAAGCTTTTTAAAAGGTTGCAATTTTTCAATGCTTTTAATTTCTTTAGGTGGTGAATTCCAGGCTCGAATTGTGACATTAATGAAAGATTTCTTCAAAACTTCTTTCTTACACTTAACACATGTAAAAATTTCAGATCTTGAATTCTGTTTATGCGCAAATCCCNCGGGAATTTAATTGAATTATAAGGCGGTAGATTTTTTACTAGTTTGAAAAATGTTAGCAAGGTATTTAAAATGACGAGTTGTTTTGGAAAGAGAATTGACCTAGAAATGTAATGTTTAGTTTTTGATGACTATTTTGCTGAGATATTCAGTGCCCATTTTAATTGTGTTTTGGAAAGAGAATTGACCTAGAAATGTAATGTTTAGTTTTTGATGACTATTTTGCTGAGATATTCATTGCCCATTTTAATTGAATGTCAAGTTTTCTATAAAGCACATCACTTAAATCAGTAAATAAGATGTTTGCATAATTAAGGTGGCTCATGATAAAAGCATGGAAGAATTGAATTATTGCTCAAAGTGGTAACTGCTTAACTACTAGTGTCATACTTTTTATACCTATAGCTAGTTTTCTATCTGTTATGTTAATGTGAGTGTTGAACTTTAAATTTGAGTCAATGGTTACGCCTAAGTACTTGAAAGTGTCTACAATAGGTACATTAACAGTATTAATTTTCAAAGTCATTTTGGAAACATCGTAGTTATTTTTATTGGGCTGCAAAATACAAAATTCCGTCTTAGCTTCATTAATTATCAACTTATGCATTGAAAAATATTTTTTAAAAAAATTTTTTAAATTTACTAAGAAAATAGAAATTTCATAATTAAAAAAAATAAATATATCTTCTTATATCATTTTTAAGTGATTTTATGTCAATTTAAAATAAGAAATTATCAAAATATATTATGTATTTTAAAAAAAATCCTATAAATTCTTAAAAATTACAAATTTTTTAATTTAAATATATATAAATATTTTTGTGTCATTTTTAAGTGATTTCATGTCAATTTAAAATAAGAAATTGTAAAATTATATTATGTGTTTTAAAAAAATTCCTAAAAAATCTAAAAAAATAAAAAATTCATAATTTAAATATATATACATACTTTCTTATGTCATTTTTAAGTTATTTTATGTCAATTTAAAATAAGAAATTATAAAATTATATTATGTATTTTAAAAAAATTACTTAAAATTCTAAAAAAATATAAATGTCATAATTTAAAAATATATATTTCTGCTTTTGTCACTTTTAGGTGATTTCATGTCAATTTAAAATACGAAATTATTATACATACATGCATAGTAAGGTTCATGTCACATTTGACGAAAACTTCACATTGGAAACAGTCCAATGAATAATGGCATATGTTGAACAAATTGCATGAATACTGGAGATTAACCTTGACAAAGACAACTTAATGATTATCCATATTTTGAAAGACAAAGAATATAACAAGAATTTAGAAAAACAGCTAGATCAAATGCTAAGGATGGCAAGAGTGCAGGGCATAAGAATAGTGATCATCAGGAGAACCACACTTGAAGAAATACCACAGTTCTTGGCCAAATTAGAGATACAAGTAGAAAATGTGTTCTTATGGAAAAGATAATGACAGAGACACAAGTTGCAGAATTGATACACCTATATTTGCAAATTGATTACTGGGTAGATTAGTGCAGATTGATGGTGGATCCATGTATAGCAATTGATTTATATAAACAAATAAAAACAATACAAATGATGACAAATGCAGAGGGCATAGAAAAAGCAAATATGCTATTTATCAAGTGAAGCCTCACTTAAAGGCAAGAACATATAAAGAAGATACAGGAGATATGGAACCAAATGAAGCTACAAAAGAAAATGAAGGAAGAATGGCCAGAAATACATATTGAGGCCCCATCAAAAAAAATACCACAAGACAGTGTAGGTAGCACTCACATAGATCAATAGAGCTTATGAGCTGAACTCCACAAAAGATTTTAAAAACATAATATTTGAAGAGAAAAATGCCCTGGAAGTTAGATTCAAAATTTGGGCATGGTTGTTAGCAATATTCACAATGCAGGAGCAGGCACTAAGGCTATCAAACTCAAGATCAAGTCAACATAAGCTAACAAAAGCAATGAAGTATAAGATAGCACTGTCCCTGGTAAACACACAAACAAAAAACGGGTTGTTGAAAGGACACGTAAAGAAGTTGACCTCTCCCAACACAATCAAAAAGCCAATGCAAGAGATCTAGAAATTCGTAAGCAGACTAATTGTCAACAAAAGTCCAATGGGGAGAATGTTGATAGTGGACATAGTGAACATAACAGGAATTGCACCAGTAAAGTTAATGATATTCGATGAACCCATGAGGAAGTATATGTGGGGTGCCACCTCTGAAATGCGACTAAGACAGGTCAAAACCAAACCTTGCCTAACAACATAGAAAATTATTAAAAGAAAAATAGTGGACACCAAAGAAATCACAAACATGATGAAAAGCAAAAATATACAACAAATGTTAGAACAAGACATGAAGAGGTACAAAAAAGAGAGCCCTCACTGTACATTCATTAAGATCATAAAAAGTGCAGAGATGATGTGAAGGGGAGGAATAATGGAACCTGTCAAAGTCTGTAGAATGACAACCAAGACACAAAAGGAGATTGTAGAGGAAGAAGAATTATTAACATCAACACAATTGATATTGTCCCTGAACATGCAACAACAGATTGACAGGATAAACATAGAGAAATGGGGAGCCTCCACACCAGAACATAGAATTGAATGGATGACGAGAGATTCCTGGTCAAGATAAAAATAACTAAAGAAAAGGAGGAAATTCACTCCAGAAACTACCAGTATGTAAAAGAAGAACAGGCAGTCACATCTAGGAAATTTGTGTTCACAGAAACATTTACAAAAATGGAACTTGAAGAAATGCTAAAACCATACAATCAGTTGGCAGTGGATGTAGAATGCATTACATCAAACTGGAAGTGAACAAGAAGATTCAGATGAGAATGAGCAGAAGAGGGCTAACACAAATATTCTGGGAAGCATTAAAAGAGAGTAAAATGAACTACCCAGCCACGATTGGACTGGCAATGGCACCAACAATGTCAGAAGATTATAAAGAAATTGAGCAACAATTAAAAACAAAAATCCTCATCTGTACCCCACCACAGACAGTTTCAATCCTGATGGTACTCCCAAGGTGGAGGATACCTTTCTACATGAATACAAAACTTACATGAATATGAAGGAAGGAGCAAAAACAATAATCAAGAGAGATGATTATAAGAAGATGAAAGAAATACTGATAAATAACACTAACAAAGAAAGAGTATATGTTGAGGGAGCAATAACTTCTTACTAACTATACACTCAAGGAAAACCAATACATGAACAATAGAAAGAACTGCAAGACAAAATAGATAAATGAACCACAAAGGTGATTATGCTGTTTTCAGGAGTGAACAACATTGTATGGCTGGATCTATGGGATAAGTAATACCAATTTCATGATTTCATAAAATGAGTAGAAATAGTGACAATGATGAGGCTAAATAAGAACAATCCAACAACAATATAAGAAGAAGAGGTGAGAGAGAACATAAGCTTCTTTTATAAGGACTTGGCAAGTATAAGGAGCCTCTGGAGAGTTTTTACATTCTTTTATCCAAACACAATGATGTGTGAAGAGATGTTGCATATGAGTAGAGCAGACACACAAATGACATTAATGATAGCACTAAAAGGCATCCATCTATACAGAAAGTTCTATGAGATTTTCTCAGCAAAAATGAATGAACTTAGAGAGATCATGCTGATATCAGAAAATATTAAGGAGGCAAAATTCCTATGATACCATAGCATAGTGACCAAGGAGAGAGAGGCTGTACTGAAAGTAACTAAACAACCTGAATTTGCAATGACAAGCTGGAGCAATCCCCAAGCAGAGATGATAATTAAAAAAGCTGATGAACTAGTTCACAGAGAATGAGCTGTACTAAAAATAATGCAAGCTGAGGAGGGCATGTAGCATAATCCAAAGATAATGCTGCTAAAGAAGAAGAAGATCAGATGATTAGTCAAGATTAAAATCGAATTATGATTATTAATTAAAAAACAATTTAAGTTTAATTATCACATTATCTTTGTAAATGCAACTAAGTATTAAGATAGCAAATTAGTACTTGTCACCAAACAATTTGGCAAAACGAAGGGGGCAAATTTGCTTCCATTATTTTTAGCCATTTTTGGCAAATAATCTAAATTTGAATTTCAAATGACAGGTACTTTTTGAAAGTTAACTATAAATATGTGAGAGATCATTTTGGAAATTTTTACAGTAAATTCTTTGAAAATCTTATCTCTAGATTTTATATTGGTTTTCTTATTTATACAGAATGTTAAGCTAACTGGTAAATGCAGTAGTAGTGGTTTTGGCACATATCCAGAGCAACTTTAGAGTCCTTGATCCAAACCATGAACCTGCATTTAAGTTAGGTATATGAATAGGAGTTTTTCTCAATTTAGCTGGCTATCAATTCTTTTGTTTACATGTAACTAATAATTGATATCAGTGAAAGGGCTTGATAGCCTACCATAAGTTATACATATTTTATATTATAGACTTAGGTGACCTATAATAGACCAATAAAGAGGCTGAGCATGTATTGTTATTTAAATGTAGGTTAGGAAGCTGCAAGTTATTATGTAACTTATTTTAATTAAATTAATTAAAGCCAATAATTATTAAGCAGCTAGTGAAATTGCAAGGTTGCAAAGTAACATAAATACACATTACAAATTGAGTTTAAGTCAGTTACAAACAGCATTGAGAGCTGCACTGAGTTAAGATAGGGAACATATAAGAACATCATTGAGCTGAGACTTGGAACTAATCAATCAGCAATGGAAGTACATGTGGTTGATTCAAAGATCAGAGTGAGCCAGAGGCCATAGCCAGATCATGGAGCAGAACTATGATGGTGCTATAACTAAACAGTATCAAGTTACTCTAGTTAAGTAAAGATTAATGGAACATATCTAATATCAGAAAAAAGAGTTAACACAATTACATCCCTACCCACATATAACAAGGAACAATAATTTAAAAGAATGATTTAACCTCTGTTAATGCTTGGTAGCAGATGCTACATTACACTGTGGTTAACTTATGCCTGTTGGGCAGCACAAATGCATGGCAATTACATGCTATTTATACATGAGGTGAGACTTAAGAAAACAACTGAGAAGGATATCACTCTAGTGTGACGCCATTTGATTTGGTCATACTGGATGTTTTATTTTCCTGCTTGGTGAATCTAAACAGTTACTTGTTACAATGATGAATTACCAATGTTTTTGTTTTTCACTAGAATCAGGGTTACTCTACTTGATGGTTACTCCCACACCTTCTGCTGTGACACTAAGTTCTCTAATACCATTCACCCTAGTGCACATCCCTGATTCTACAATATCTTTTGTGAAATGTTTGGCAATTATTCAAAATGTAATAATTGTGTAGAAATCTAATCATATTTTGGAGCATAAAGTATATTATCTACTCTGTATTACCAGATGCTTTATTTGTTGTAAATTGAAATTCTTCCATTAAGTAAGTCTTAGATCCCTTTCTCTAGCTTTTGGCTATGAAAAAACTTAGTAAAGTTGCATATATTTAGAATATTTAACGTAATATATGAAATATACATTCTTCATAAATTAACATAAATTTTGAAATATTTACTGCATTAAATACTTTAAAAATAACTCTTCAAGCTTAAATTTAAATAATTAATGAACAACCCCCCCCCCAAATGGGGTTGGTACTTTTTATCAACATATGAAATCTTGAAACCAAAATAGGGATTCTTCAGATCGACATAGCAAATCATTATGACAATATGAACAAAAAATTTAGGATGAATGAGGTATAGGTATCAATTACTTCAAAAGAGACATCAAAATTTAGTTTTAGCAGTTTTTTATTGAGTTGTAATCTAGACTAAATGATAAAATATTATACTTGATTTCATAAAAAAACTCAGATAAATATTTTAATGTACATATGAGAAAATTTTAAATGACCCATCTAATGTTATTAATCTTCATACCTCATTCATGCTAAATTTTTGTTGATATTGTCATAACGATTTGCTATGTCGATCTCAGGGGATGTGTCTCACTTCCCCCAAGTCTGACGTCACAAAATATTAAATACCGTTAGAGACAACATTTCAGTGAAATTGTAGTTATAAATTTAAATAAATATATATATTTCTTTGCACTCTATTTTGATTAGTTTTATATGCAGTTAAGATTGCTGAAATATGGAATTGCAATTAAATAAATGTAAATGTTGAGGTTCGCCATTTGCATTTAGTAAATATTTAGCAGTCCTTCGAAAATCTGTTTAGATTTAAAATAGAAATTTAATTATGTTCATTATTTTTGTACTTTGTTGTAATGAGTAATTAATTTTTTCGCGTTCATTCGTAATTTGTTTGTTTGCTAATTGTTTATTATATATCTGATAAATTTCCCGATCAGATAATATGCGTTGTTTGTCCTGGCAGACTATTCTATTCCTTTTAGCAGTAATGGAGAGTTGTTTATAACTTTGAAAATTTTGAATGTAATTTTTTACATGTATTTTACTAGAATTTAGAATTAGCCTGGCAACAATGAGTGGGAGTCAGCTCTCTCATGACACCCCTGCATTAAAAGCAGTTAATACTTGAGTATATTACTCGAGGGGGACCAGGAATCTGGAAAAATCGTAATAATGCATCACATTGGTTTGCTATTTACAAATACAATACAGAAATTTATATCATCCAGGTGTTAAACAAAAATCGCTAATGTTTCTGATTTTTATTTTATACTGGTA
>CABFPE010001058.1:77846-98464 GCA_900660155.1 Hofstenia miamia | reverse complement strand
ATGAGATTTTTTAAGAAGTTTTCTACAATTTTGCGGCTTGTGAGATAACAAAAAGGGTTACTTGTAGTTCATACGTCTGTTAGCAGTAAGAAGAAATTGTTCTACAAAATCAAAACTTAAATATTGCCATTAATCATAATTGCTAATGGCAAATTTGGTTCTGTCATACATACTACATATAAATGCGGTGATCATAGTTTAATTTCTTTTGGTTTGACATGACAAGATGAGGTGTCCGAAAGACTGTCACAATGGTGTGAAATAAGGTTAATGTTAAGCCTTCAATATACATAAAACATTGAATTGGGTGGTAGAAGAATGATATATTTTTTGGTGATCAAATTGAGCAGTACACTCAACAGCCAATGCTATATAACTTTATTAGACAGGATAATAATGCTTATGGAATCAGAAATTGATTACATATTTCAGGAAGATTTAAGTGAATCATAAATATTTGGCAATCGATTTGTAAAGTATTCAATAGGTTAATTAATTTCCGATTATTGCATTAATTGCAACATCAATTTAATATTGTCTACCCCTGCAGATAATGTGAAGTATCCCACAGAATATCACAATGGTGCGCAATAAGGTTAATGTTAAGCCTTCAATATGCATAAAATGGTGAATTGGGTTGTGGAAGCATTACACATTTTTGGGTCATCAAATTATCCAGTACATTCCACAGCCAACTCTATATAAATTTACTAGACAGGATGATAATGCTTCTGGAATCGGGAATTGATTATATATTTCAGCAAGATTTAAGTGAATCTTAACTATTTGGCAATTGATTTTTTAAAATATTCAATAGGTTAATTAATTTGCAATTTTTGCAATAATTGCAATATCAATTTAATATTTCCTACCCTTGCAGACATAGAGTATAGAACCAAGAGTTATTTACATATTATGTTGTACAATTGTTATAGGTAGGGGCGTACGCAGGGTTTTCCAACGGTGGAATATCTCCGCCGTAACTTACGGCCCGTAAATAACAAAAAGCGGGGCAAGCCCCTAAAATTCTTTGGAAATATTGATGAATTCGACACTAAGAAATGCATTTTACAACCTAAATTTGGACTTTCTTAATATTTTTTAACGAAAATTTTTTTGTTTAACCAGTCAAAGGCAATTTTGAAAAACTCACTGAAGGATAATCCACAGCTTGCGTATGCCACTGGTTATAGGCAAACATTTCATGAGAAATGGAAGCATCTCTGCTCTGTTGAGGGGGGGGGAACGTTCCCCCAGTTCCCCCCCTCTGGGTGCGCCTCTGCTCAGAGTGTGCATTTTAGTTGTAGGTAACTGCAATGCGCTGAATTCAATAATAAACTATAATATACTAATTCCAAATGTAAACAATTCTCGATCTTGATTGTCATATTATTGATAGCCCATGTTATTCTATCGCAATTCAGCCAATCAAATTGCTGAATTGCTACAACTAAAATTAACGTTAAAGGTTAAAACACTTAAGTTAAATGCACTCCGTGTAGCATCTGTTCCCGCGCGAGATAATTGCAAGATAATTACTCTTAGAGCATGTGCCGGGGCATGAGTTCATCGTGTGGCATGCCAAAGAGCACTTAACATAGTTCATTTGACTCGGGACAAAGCCTATCGTGTGGCACCCCCTTAAAAGAAGCGATTACAGTGCAAACTGAGTTTTAAATATTAGCTTATATGTTTCAGAGGCTTAATAGTTTATATATTTAACCACAAACTCGGTTCATTCCCAAAGTTGTAAAAATACATTTTAAGTGATTAGGTAGGGTTTAATTAAAAAGTTATTAGGCTAACCAAAAAATAATGTTTCACTTTAAAATTAATATAGTTAATAATATATTTTTGAAATAAATTTAATTTTACTAATTAATTGTTTAAAACAATAGCAAAATTTTGAATTAAGGAATAGATAAACGAATATAGTTTATCAATTTGTGCTAACCATTTACGGGTGAATTTTTTTTTAATTTTTGAGCACATTGACTTTAAATTTATCTTGATAATATTTTAATTGTTCTCTGCATGTGAATGAAGATATTTATTGTCAGTTAATGAAATCAACAGAAATAGCTTAAATCGCAATATTATTATTATTTGTATTGTTAAATTATAAAATTCAGAGAAATATATTGGAATACTAAAATGCACAATGTTAATGCTTCGTTTGCAATTTACGTCAAATGGGAAAACTGCAATCGAAAAAATGTTTTTATTTATGTTTGCTTTTTGTTGCAATTTTTCATGTAAAAATAGTAGTTTTTCACTTGTACATCATTTAGTTTAGGATATTTGTTGATTGCTATTGGATCTTGGTAAATTGCGCTTAATTGAAAGCGAGGTAACAAAAGTCTTTTAAGCCACCGTAAACTGTTTTCATTTGTCACTCAGTGTATTTTATTTTAAACTAGAATGCGCAGCGCGATTACAGTTGTTTAACTAAGGCCGCGCCAAACGATACAACTTTTGCTTAAAACCCAATTAAGATAAGAAACTACATTGGAGGAATTCAAATTATCTCAAAATTATCCTATCACATTGCTCGCTATAATTGGTTTATCAACGAAAGTTGTATTGTTTGCGCCCTACCTAATTCAAACGTGAATGAAGCGATTAGAGTTGACATAAATTCGTTGGCGGAGCAATTACAGTGTACACTAGAGCAATTAACCCAAAATTCATATTAATACATAATAATATGGCGAGATTGCACCCTATGCATAAAGCTCTATAAATGGGGTGCCACACGATGGGCTTTGTCCCGATTCAAATGAACTATGTTAAGTGCTCTTTGGCATGCCTCACGATGAACTCATGCCCCGGCACATGCTCCGAGAGTAATTATCTTTCAATTATCTTGCGAGGAACAGATAGTACACGGAGTGCATTTAACTTAAGTGTTTTAACCTAGCACAAAAGCCCATCGTGTGGCACCCCTTAATGCATCATGAGTTAAATAACATGTTATTTACCCACTTCTTTACGAAAACAAATGGTTAATTGCGATAGCGAGAGAAAATGTGGCACACTTGCTTGAAGACGGCGTTACATTGTCAAACTTAATTTCCCAGCACACTTGTTTGACGAGAAAAATCAAAAGCTATTAGATTGCTGAAATCAGGTTGGACGACAATTTTAGGGGGTGATACACGTTCAAATTTATGGTGGATTTGTGTGCCGATCAATTATGTAATTAAGTTTAATACACAAATTTGACCGTGTACCCCCTTTAATAGAAATGGAAAAAAAAACACAAGATTAATTGACCATTAATGGACAATTAATCGCTATTTTTAAAAGATATATGGTGTCTGCACATTGCATCATTGTTTTTTATATTATGTTCATCAAATATATCTGCATCATGTAATTCTTTGACAATATTTTTAAAATTAAATTTCAAAAAATAATAAGATTAAAATTAAATTATAACAATAACAAAATTATTTTTTGTAAAAAAATTATTTGTTCTTTGGGGTATTTATCACAAAATTTTAAAATGCTTTTAATCGCAGATTTTGCAAACAATTTTTTTGTCTCTTGTTGTGCTCCTCACTGTTCCGTGTTTGCTGTTCTCTTCTTCCTTGTTGCTATCAACGACCTCCCTCAATCTATCCTCGACTCCTCCTGTCTACTGTACGTTGATGACTGCGATTTTCAACTTTGATAGTTCTTTTGCTTCCAATATTGCCTCTGATCTTGAGATTTTGTCTACTTGGTCTTCTGTTAACCATTGATTTTAGCCCAACCAAGACATGTGGTATTTTCTTTTCTGTATCTCCCCTTTCTGATCTGCCTCTTCCTGTGAACTTTTCCCCTCCTCATACAAAGTTACCCCAAACGACGATGCCCATATTTTGAAAGTAACGACGTAGAAGGGTTAATGCTATCATTGATCAAATATCTTGTACCCCGTTTATACGTGACATGAGACATGCATGTCTTGTGTTTTCAATGAGCGAATATAACGTCTAAACACCGAAAACAGGTGACATTAAACCATTTAAGTAGAGTACTTGAAAACCATTCGAATATCAAACGATTTTTATTTTCTCGAGTGTCTTATATCTTGTGTCACCCAAAACATGAGACATGCATACTTTCAAATCAAATTAATTAAAAATTGTATAGCGATTTAACACCAATTAGAGCAATATTATTAATCAAAGTTAACAACTAAATTGATCGTATTTTTAGCCAAAATTATTGTGATGTGGTTAATGAAGTCTTGATTTTTTGCACTTTGTATATTACTAAATAACTTTAAAAAATTCTATGTGAGTAAAATTGTTATGCTTCTAATTGGAATAGAGAATAAGTAAATGTGAAAAAATTCCGATCTCAGTTATGTTTATGTAGCATTGACGTGCTTTGAATTGAAACAAAAACAAATCCCAAAGCAACCTAATTCTTTCAAGTAGAATAATTAACAATGTCTGACCCATAAGAAGAATGTCTATTTTCAAATCAATTTTTAAATTAACAGAGTATAAGCTCTGCGATCAATATTTAACAGTAGCATATGAATGATGGGTTAGAATCAAAGTTGATAGAGGCAGTGATGCAACTGCCTTTTTATGGGATGTTCTCGATTCCTGTTATAGGAACAGGGATCTAAAGAAGAAAACCTTTACAGAAATTGCAACAGATTTAGGCATGAAATGTGAGTCTTAATATTATTTGTTTGCGATATTCTTTGTTAAAGTAAAAATATTCAAGCAGCTGCTCAATTTTTGAAATGATAAATTATAATGTGCATTCAAAATTACTGCTTATGTATCATTTGCATCTTATTTATACATCACCTGATATTTTTGACGTTCATTTGCATTTTGTTTTCCTAATAAACTATTGGAATAAAAAAATTAGGGCCCTGTTGCACCATGTAGTCATATGCTTTTTACTGAGACCAATCTCAAATATTGGTACCTGAGACTAAGGATTTGAGTAGGGGCAAGCCCAATATGGAATTGTGATATTAATTGAAAAAACTTAAACCATATTTTTCAGAATTTTATTATGAAATTTTGCTAATTTTGTGCAAAATAGGTGCTATGTTTGGATCTACATGGGAGCAAAAGATTAAATGCTACTGAGACCAACTATATTGGTACTAGACATGCCTGAGGCCATTAAAATTCTGGGTCCATGTAAAATTATGGCTTACATTTTGAAAGTCTTGAACTTGCTTGTATTTTTGCTTCTTTGAAATTTATGTGAAATTTACTAGTGACAATTTTCTAGTAAAGGTAGAAACAGAATAAAAAACTATATAAATGCAAATTAGCATTAAAATGATGTCAAATAAAAAATATGTATCAATTTTGTGTGCTCAGTATTGCAAATACTAATGGGCTAATATTGGCTCAATGGCCAATTGCTAATATTTGACAATATTGTACCAATCATGGCCCAAAAATTGATGTTACTTGGGTAAAAAATTTAAATAATTTAAAATGCTACTTTATTTTCCAGCATGCTGGTATCTAATATACTAATATCAAGTATGTAAAGGAATATTATTTTGAAATTGATACATTTTTGAAAATCATTTTTTCAAGTGTTCTCAATTTTTTAGACTAATGGCAATTAGCAAAAAAGCGAAAGGTAAAAAGAAAAAAAGGAATAAATCTGAATTTCAATTGAATCAACCAGTCGAAGAACTTGTTAGACATTTACTGAAAACATATGACAGGATGTGTAAAGAAATGTGTCAACAAATGTGTCCAACAATCCGAAATTCTTTAAAGGAAGCAATTGAGAATGAGCAATTAGTAACTCGGGTATGCAGTTGAAGTTTTAGATATTTTAAAATCTTTCTAAAATTTGTTTAATCTATTTATATTTATTCTTTAATTTCAACTATTAATGTATTTTGCAAAAGAAAATCAGTGGTAGAACAGCATAATAAATTATTAAATCAAAATCAAATTTCATTTTAATAAATGTACTATGAAAAAGTTCCCAATCTAAATAATGATTTCTTGATATAGTCGTCATTCATAAGGATTCTATTGCCGCAGAATTTGCTTCTTTTCATATGCAGTTTTTGAGCAAACTTTATACAACAACAAATAATTATTTTTTTTTCTATTGCGCTTTTATATATTTGCAATTTCTACTCATTATTTTGTTCATTATTGAAGTTTTGAATTTTTGTGACAAGATTTCCTAAATTTCTTTTAATTATTGTAGTTCATAATATCACCTGCTCCTCCTCCGCGTTTGAAGAGTTCACAGATACTACCAGGAATTCCTCCACCATGCCCACCCAGTCCAGTGCGCTTGTGGACTTTTATATCTGCTTTGGAAACAAGTCGTTATCAATACGTTAAAGACATTCATATCTGGGATTTGTCTTTGGACGTGGTTGTTGTTGCTGACCTGGTATATTTTTAGATTGTGAAGTTTTAAAGTACCAATTTTTTTACGATTATATATTTAATTTTTGATGTGTAGGTGATTCAGAAGTCCTGTTACCAAAACATTTTATCAAGATATAAAGGTGTGCTAATATGTAAAATTAGTGACATATCTAAAAGAATATGCAAACAAAAGTATCTTGTTCACAAGCAGGGCTTTTGTATTTACGCGGCGCGTATTATCGCGTAATTTGCGCGTAATTAGTGAAATAGCGCCTAATTACCGTGTAATACATCAAATTCCGTGTAATTAACCGCGTAATTCGGCAAGTTCCTAAATCATGAACTGTATTGTACAGATTGGAGCGTTTCGATTGGCTAATGTTTTATTAATAGGTGCGGTTAGCAAAGCAAAGCCTCTTATTTTAATGTGAGTGCCTGGAGTGTGGTTTGGACGATTTTACATACAATGACTAGTAGTAGCGATGAATCTATTGCGTTCGTTGGCGGACCAAGTCGAATTGTACATTAAGTAACAGAGGAAACCATCGCAAAAATGCAATAAAGAACAAAAACAGAAACACGTCGCTGTAATGACAGCTCAACAGCGGGTGCTTCAACTTGATAAAGAAACTTTTTTTGCGGAAGTAGCTAAATTATTTTGCCGTGCTTGTGTGAAATGTATTGATCATTCGCGTTTATCGGTTATGAAACGTCACAGAAGATCTGAATCACATCAGAAAAATTTGAAAAAACTTAAAGAAACCAAGATTAAACAAAAAACACTCGTCACAACTAGAAAACGTTCATTTTGTAACAAGCTTCTTCGAGCTCTTGTGGCCGCAAATATGCCGTTAAACGTTTCTAATAACGAAACTTTTCGGAACTTTTTTTTGGAGTTTACGAAGAATGGGGGTGCTGTTCCAAATGGAAAAAACTTACAACCATATCTTATTGATTGTTGGAAAGCAGATGTGCAAAAAATGAAAAACTTATACATCAAAGTTTGAGATAGTTTGACATCGAGTTGATCAAATATTGGGCTTTGCGTCAGATAGTGCGAGTTACAAATATAAGGCATGGACATTATAGGGTCCATTATTTCCGAATGCTGTCCATCTTTGTTGCATATCTCACATTATGAACCTTGCAGTTAAAGACTTTTTGTCTTACTTTAATTTTATAACAAAATGGAGCCACAGTTTTTCTAATTATATTGTGAACTCTGGTCAATGAAAACACCGGTATGTGAAATTTTTAAATTCTGTCGTGATGCAAAAAAAGTTACCACCAAAGCGAGTTCCCACTAGATTGACGTCTATGTTTGACGCAATTTGCTATCATGAAAAATTTCTTAGCAAAGAAAAAACGTTTGTCGATTTGGAGCCAGACAACGATGCTTTGAAAAGACTTAAACGGTTGTTTGCGAAATACAACTTTTTGAGCTTTGAGGCAACTTTTATTGCCAAAATTGTTGCTTCGTTAATAAATGAATCTGAGTTGGGATTTGGGTGTCTTATCAAAGAAGTGCTGGATGATGTCTTGAACTGTTTTTATACTCAACAGTCCTTGGCTAAAGATTCACTTGATGAAGTGCTGTCCGAAATAAATGAAACTTTTTTGGATGAAGAAAAATTGCAATTGTCGACAAAAATCAAAGATGCAGTAACAAAAACTCTCGAAAAACTAGAAAAGTATTTTATTGAAGATAGTGGCTGCCACCCTGCGAAATAGTTTCTCAAGGAGTTTCAGTACTTTAACCCAGCAAAATGCTTGACTTTTGGAGGCCAACCAAACTTGCAAGCCATTACAGGCTTCGAAACTGTTCCGGCCTGTGAAAAACTCATATACCGGGAAATTGCCCGCAGCTTTGTGAAACCTATGGACTGTGATACAATCATTGATTCCCTAAGAGCAAATATTGTTGCCATCAAAGATTTTTGGACTTGTTTTAGCCGCGAGCTACCAACTTTGACAACTATGCGTACATTATTTGCTCTTCGGCTTCTGTAGAACGAGCTTTTTCTTATAACAAGCTCCTCTAATCTGATCGCCAGTCTCTAAAAAGCGCTAGTCTTAAAGCAATGTTTTTTCTATATTTCAATGCTCAAAAATTGTAAAAAAATTCCGTATAATTTCCCGCTTTTTTCCTTGTTTAGCGCGTAATTTAGCGTGTAATTAGCTAAAATTTTTCGCATCGCGTAATTTGCTGTTTTTCTCCGCGTAATATCAGAAGCCCTGTTCACAATTTCCAAAAAAAGTTGTAGGTTCACAATTCGAAATGCTCCAAATGCACTTTTTACAGCTTCTTTATGCGAACTTGGATATTCCTCATCGTTTTTATGACCATATTTAGCGGTATCTTTTGGATTTCTTCTTTAATTCAATGACTCAACGTGTCGATATTTGGTAGTAAGAATCCTGCAGTTGGGTAGAACTTCTGTCTTAGATAAGACCAAATCCAATACTCACACGGTCAGGGGGTTTAGCGATCCATTCGATGCCGACACTTCGACCTATCGACCTTTCAACCAAATGATTGTCAAGCCACTCTTGTTCTACAATTGAGTAATGCAGTAATACTCTTGTTGATGCAACAGTTCTCTGTCAACTCCATGTGAAAAATGATGTGGTACCTTTGCATTTAGAATCTGAACTTAAACGTCTCCGTTGATATTTTGTCCTGAAATGTCCCAAGAAATGACCTTATAGTAACTGATACAGGCCCATACTTTTAATGATTGTTTTAACTGGGATCTAAACTCTTTTATTGTGATTTTCACTACTCCATTAGTGTACGTTGTGTGTTTATTTTACTGTTTAATGCAGAGACGTATTCGTCTGAGAAATACATTTCTTAAAAAAGCAGGATCATAAAAGTTCCTAATAATTGTCTGTGCAATTTCCATTCTCCAATGAGCATCGCTATCCTAAAGCAACCGGCAATACGGGAGCTTGTAGAGATGTAATTTCTCGTTATGCAATATTCACCATGCTCTAGATTGAAATATGCCATTTCAGTTGCAATGCCTCTTGAGGATGCTGTTGGATTCTCTTTGACTATTGCTAAGACATTCTTCTCGTTGTCGCCAACTGTTTCAGACCATATTAGATCAGTTCTGGACTTTTCCTTTAAACTATCGATCTCTTTTAACTTCGCTTACCATCTGGTTATTGTGCATCTGCTAGGCTGTTCTCTTTCAAACTTTTCTAAAAACTGTCTTATACTTTGCACAATACACAATGAAACCCTATGGCTTCTCATTTGTGTACTCCATCTTATGATAACTGTAATTATACTTTGCCTTATTACGGATCTCTGAAAGGAAGTTTGAACATGCTATGTTTTAATTAACCTCTGGAAAACTGTCGAGTGCAGCAAATTTCGATGTGTTTTTTGGAAAAGGGATTTCTGAATCAGCATGTATTAAATTCGACAATAATAATTTTATTTATTGAGTTTAATAGTTATTTCTTTATGAACAGTTTATGTCTTTTTATTTAAGTGTCATCCTTTAGTTTCTTCTAAGATATCTTATTTGCAGTGTATTTTTAGGCAATTTTAATAGAAAAAAATTTTTTTAAATATCTCAGACTGCTAGAGTTTATGGCCTGCGATTTGGATTTTCGAAGCGTACAGCGAATTGGTGAGTGTCTGAAAAGAACTAAAGTGACACACTTGATTTTAGATTACAATAAGTAAGTTTATATATCATTTCATTAATAGAATTTCAACATTAATAACTGATTTTTTGATGTTCTTAAGTATGCTTGTTCATATTTTTAGGTTCAGTGATAAAGGCGTCAATTTATTGTGCAATGCATTAGTCAGCAATAAGAAGTTGCTTCATTTGAGTATGTGTTCATGCCATATTACAGCAACCAGTTCCAAAGCTCTGGGGGATTTAATAGCTACCACGGCCATAAAGTATGCTTTTTCTTTTGTGCATTAAATTTCAACGTGAAGCGTGCAATTGAATACAGTACTGCGTAAACCGATTTCGCCACAACGTTCTATTTCCACAATACAAATGTATGTACTACTGTATAATGAAAGTGTAAATGACCTAAAACAACATTGAGAATGTGCAGCTGCACTAAAAATATTAGTTTTCTGTAATATTTAGTAGTCATTGATTGACTGTTGTTTTTTCTCCATAACTTTTAGAAAAATTGCTGTAATTTATAAAACCTTTCAAACACTCTCAACATTATTGAACAATTTTATGCGACACTGGAATGCAATTGGGTCCTATTTTAGTACTTGGCACAACGAAAAGTCTACGCAGTATTGGATTTTTACGCAATAGCAATTTAGGCAGTACTGGAGTCTAACATGAGAACATAATTGTATTTTGGATCTGTTGCGCAATAATGGATTTTACGCAGTACTGGATTTATGTAATACTGAGCTGTTGTATTATCCGCGCATCAAAATTTCAACTTTTAGCTATTACAGTCTCGTGCAAAAGTTTTAGTCACTTTTATTTCAATCGTTTTATAACAACTTTATTAATCCTCCACGTTACCAATTTAAATTATTCAAACAAATTCAAATTAAATAATCATTACATTGCAAAATGATGTCTACTGAGAAAATATAGAAGATTACTGCATACGCTGATAGTCAATTTTTGTGTTAACAACCAGTAAACAGCATGCATAAGTTTTAGTCACTTTTCTAATGTGGATGTGTTCTAATATGTTTCTCAATATTTGACAGGTTTTTGCTCTTTCTATGCCAAATTAACCAGAAGCAACCAGTTTGTGAAAGTATGGGTCGTATTACACTTGAGAAACGTCACGAAGTTCTTGATATATTCCATTCCGGTCAGAATAGGTTTAAAATTGCCAAACAACTGTCTGTTTCTCCAACAGCAGTTCGCCATATCGTTCAAAAGCACCTATGTGGATTGCTAGTTGATCACTTACCCCGAACGCGTCGTCCTCCTATTCTGACGCCCAAACAAAAACGAATAATTGTTCGAGAATAAAAAACGCCCACTTTAACCGCAGCACAAGTCCGGTCAGTGACTGATTTAGTCACTGTTATGTCAGTAGACACTACAAAAAGAGTTTTACGAGGTGCCGGGCTCTTTGGCCGAATAGCAGCCAAAAAACCACTTCTCACTTTGGCACATAAAAGAAAAGGATTAACATATTGCAAAGACAGGTACATGTGACGTTTTGGGAATTAGAGCAAGCACATCTTCACAGATGAGTGCTTGTTGTCTGTAGGCGAGCGATTTAGGAAATACGTCGGTAGACCTCCAGGAACACGATTTCATGAAAAATATACGAGCAAAACTACAAAATTTCCTACTTCTCAGATGGTTTGGACGCTATACGTGTCCTAGAGAGATGCCATGGAAAGGTAAATTCTACCGAATATAGTCGTATTTTGGATAATTCATTGCGAAATATCCTTCAACCTGTTCTTGTGCTATAGCAGGACGGTGCACGGGCGCATACTTCACTTTCACAATCAGTTACTTGGAGGACCACAACATTTCGTACGTTGAGAACTGGCCTCCCCAAAGTCCCGATCTCAACATTATTGAGTATTTATGGTATGTTCTCAAACAAAAAGTTCAGAAAAGGCACCCGAGAAACAGGGCACTTATTCCGGATGTTACAATAGTGAAACTTTTCGAATCATTGCCGAAAAGAGTGACTGAAGTTGCGCGGGTCACAGGAAGTCATTCCAAGTACTAACTCAAACTTTTAGTTACATATGTTTATGTTTTGTTGGTATTTTGTTATTATAACAAACTATTCTTATTTTGAATTAGTTTTTACAAACGTGTATGTTGGGGTTGTGAAAGTTACTACAACTTCTGGACGGCTGTAAACAAATTGTTACTTAAAAACGTCACTCTCAGTATGCATTCGCTTTGTTTAAAAACATACAATAACCTATGCAAGGAAGGACATGATATGGGCTTTATGGGCTTTACTTAAAATGTTTCAAGTTTTGATTATGTTCATCAGAACTGAAATAAACTACTATTGAACTATTGGTTCTGCGAATGGCTAAAACTTTTGCATGAGACTGTATTAAAATTACCTACTATTTTTAGGATAACCTTGACGATGCTATATGAATTAATAGCACTTAATTAATGTGTTGCAAAAAGTTTTAAAATATTTGTTGTTGACGGATAGTCTTTTTAAGGTTTTATATTGGATTGAGTTTGCTTGCAGACATTTCGCACTTTCATTTAGATTATTTAAGGTGTTCAATAATTTAGATAAGTATCTATTGCAAGGATTTGTTGATTTGCTTTTAGTTACTAATATTCTGATTACAAAACCGAGCAAAATTTATATATATATATAGATATATATATATATATGCGACCGGTTTCGATTCAAAATCTTTATCAGCACAAATTTGGAAGGAAAACTAATTACATTTAACTTCACTTAAAATTAATTATAATTGCATGTATTAGAAAATGTTGATGTTATAATAATTTTTCTGTTTATTCATTAATCTTGATCTTATTTCTTTCTTTATATATAGTGATTCTGCAATTATTGGATAGTTTGTTTTTAACAATATTTCAAAATTTTCTTTTTTAATTGGATGTTGATGTTGGTAAATTTCAGATTTAAGGTGACCTGAAAGATGTTCATGGATTCTTGTAGCAAAGTGTCTTCGTGTCTCTCCGATGTAAGATTGTTGACAATCTTTACCTATAAATTTATAAACCAATGAAGAAGACACTAACTTTGCTACAGCATATATATATATATATATATATATATATATATAGTTACTTAGCTTTAGCCTTAACGGATTTATAACATCTTAACTAACTAGCGTCTACTAGAAAGTAGGCAAAAAGATTCCAAGCAACAGTATATGAGAAATTAGAACGAATAATACCACTGCACGCTTTCAGCAAAACATTGATCTTAACGATTGAGAATAAACTGCGAGGCGGATAGCATATGCTATTCTATTTAGATGACACTATTACTCCAAACTGTACATACGATTTTATGGATATCCTTTGTCTTGATGCATTATGACGGAGAGTTTCATTGACAAGATTGCAATCTGTAGTTTTAACTCTAAATCCATATCGGCCATTATCTATTTCCCTTGTAATAAATCTGCATCTCGAAATATATCCGTTATTATTCATTGCCATTCATATGGAATGGTTTCTACTCAGTAAAAAACCTCGTTTTTATTAAATAACCTCTATTTACTCTCTGCATTTTACAGTAATTTTTTCTGTTCCCATCAGAAGCACAAAGAAACGTTTAGCGAGAATATTACATTACTTTAAATGCATGTTGATAAAAATACTAATATTTGAGTGTATTTAGAATATAGCATAAACCAATGAATAAGCAAATAAAGAGTATTTGCAAGATTACATTAGCAATAAAGCACGTAAAGTCTCAATAATTAGTAGAATAACCAACATTTATTACTGCAGCAATTCTATAAGTCACGTTGTTACTGAGATTTTCAAATTTCGAAATTTAAAATTTACAATTGTGCAACAGTCCACAATTTAATCTAAGTGCAATGAATTTTTTTATTTTATTTAATAGTCTTTAGGATGTCAATTAATAATAGGATGTCTTTCAGTTGGGAAGATGTTTAGTGAGTTTCGTCGAGTGATGTAGTCTGGAGTGTTATTTACCTACTTTGTATAAATTCGTTGAACTCTTTCTAATTTCATAATGTTTGTTTTATTGGAAACCAGATTGTTGATGCATAAAGATGTTTTGATCGTATTATTGAGATGTATAGAGTTCTTTTATAATTTTTAAGATGTTTCTTGGCATTTGATATTTTACATAATAGAATTTTCTCATTGCTGACTTAGTTGCTATATTTATGTAATCAACAAAGTTTGTTGTTTTTATGTATGCCAATGTCTTTGACTAAGTTTGTTGCATTCCATTTAAAATCTGTTGATTGCAAAATGTGTCAGAAACTGTGGTCTTTACCAAGTTATATTATTTGTGTTTTTCTTAGGTCAAATTCCATTTTATTTTTACTACATCAGACATTAAGTTGCTTGACGTCTTCTTTTAATGTTCTAGAGTTTGTATTTTTCCATCGTATGCGAAGAGATATAATTGGCTTGAAAATCCTGCTGATGGTAAGCCATTGATCATCGGAAAAAAATATAATAGCACCTAGGCAATTGCTTTGTGGAATTCCACTATGACATTTACATCCTTAGACAGTTTACCATTTATTGAAACAAGTTGTTTTCTTCCAGTTAGGTGCGTGTGCAAAAATTAAAGAAGATTTCTACCTATTCCAAACGTAATTAGCTTCTCAAGGATAAACTTGAAATATTCTTTTATTGTTTTTGTAAAGTTCTTGAAAATAGATTGGCAGTTGAGAGATAGTGAGTATTTCTTAGTAAAACCATGTTGAAAATGGATATATTGCTATTTACATATTAGTATAATTAATTGTAGACTATTCTTTCAAAAATTACGGAAATCTTTGGTAGTATACTGATTGGTCGATAGTTGCTAATCTGCTTCTAATCTCCGCTTAATATATTATATTTAAATAAGTTCAGAAGATCTGGTAGTATCTCATTTTTGCAACAGTGTATGAAATTTGATGGGATATTGGCGAAGCCGCATCCAGTTTTGGAGCTCTTCTTTATTTAGTTTTCAATATCAGCTATAGATATAGTAATGTTTTTAAAGCAGTTTCCAGTGTAAACTTCTGTAAATTCGGTTTTGGCCAGGTAAGCTGATGTAAAGTATTTAATGAAGAAGTTCGCTATGTCTCTGTCTAAATGACTTTGTAGAACATAGATGTTCCAATACTAGGTTTGGTGATAGTATGTTGAAATATTGATTTATGATCATTTTGAATTCTATTTATGAGGATTTGTTTATCCAGTGTTAGATTGGTCGATAGTTCGTTTAGTTTGTTGATATATTTGAGCAGAATATTTGACGACGGCGTCCCTTCGTACATATTATTCGATACAGACTTTTACTTTTATTGTATAAATGAACTGCGCTGGATGAGATGTAGTGCGGCAGAGTTCTTTTTAGTTTCCTTTTTGTCTTCATGTGTGTCTTAGATACTAACTTTATCCAGTGGTACCAGTGGTAGTTTATCCAATATGTATTAAATGTTAAATCTGTTGAAAGAGCTATAGAATTATTCTAATTGTTTTCTGAGAATGAATACATTTCAATTTCACTGAAATCTCTTTTTTGATTTTCCAAGAATTTCGTTTATCAGTGGAATTGATGTGTCAATAATGACGTGAATGATTTTGTTATCAGATTTATTTAATTCAGGTTTGTCGAAGTGAGTTATTGAGACCTTTTTGTTATTTGTAAATACTAAATCAAGGATCTTTCCCTTTGAATGCACACTAAAGCGACATTATTCCAGCTTCTTAGCTAATAATACATTATTTGCTTTTTTATGAATTTTCAACTGATATTCGTGCAATACTAATGCAAATTTTGAAGATAATCTCACCTCAAACAAATATACAAAAAAGTCATCAAAATTAGTACTGACTAAATTTTGTCATTGGAATTAAATTTCTTTATTATCAAAAAAATTTCCGTTGCCTTATTGTAAGTTATTCCATTCTTGATGACTTACTTTTGTCCTTGCAATTTTTTATATTCGATATGTTATGAGAGAGGGAAAATTGCAAATTTCTCAAGTAAGAAAGGCTCGTTGTACGTAAGTATAATGTAATGAAACTTGAGAGAAAGACTATTTTTGATAGTCCTTTACTTGTTTTCAAATTTTTGCTTTAGTGGATTTAACATATTGTCATTATCTAAGAACTTAATGAAAACTTTAGTTTACTCGTAAATTGGTTTGCACATTCAGTCTACAAATATATGCAATTTTCCAAAAATCATACTTAGATTAATTGATTACATTAATCCAAGCATTTAAGTACCCACGCTTAAAATCGAAATGTGTGCATTGGTTTGTTTTTGCCACTTTTGAAAGCATTGACCGAAATCAGTTGATTTAACATATTTAGTTTGCAAAATTAAAAAATTCGTACGTTTCAAACAATCTATTTCTTACCAAAATCATAAGCTGAGCCTATCCAAATACTCAGTTGCATGGCTTCTATTGGAATTCAATTTTTACTAGTAAAGCAATAAGCTTTCTTTCCATTTCAAGTTATGCATTATCCCTTTTAATGTTATGTTTAATATAGCTTTGACTTATTCTTGGCTACTTATTTTACTTTGTAATGCTCGAAATATTAGAGTTGGTTTTATGCTTCAAATTTTAAGTTTTGTTTGTTTGAATTTATTTACACTAGCTTTTACGTAACTATATAATTTTTGCATTTAGTGAATTATATCTCAATTCAAATTCTTTGGGATGTGATGGATTTTTTAACATTATTGAGAAACTCTCATTGCAGGCTGCTGAAGATGAGGCAAAAAGGATTATAATCAAAGAACATAAGGAACAAGAGCTAATTCTCAAAATGCAAAATGATGGTAAGCTTATAATACCACTATAATACCATTGTTTGTGACAAAAGAAGTATATACTTAACTGCAATAAGATCAATCCTTATCTATGGATCTGTTGTTTGGTATCCCAGCAGATGCGATATTGTTAGAATTGAAAATTTTCAAAAACGATATTCGAAATGGATTTTGAATATTACGGACTATAAGAAGAGATTAATTAAACTGAATTTATTGCCACTTTCAATGCAATTACAACTCATTGATCTTATTCAATTTAATAGTATGTTTAATAACAACATTGATTTTAATTTCTTTGACTACGTTTACCTATATATTCCGAAACAAGGACTACGGTTCTATAATAAAACGCTTTTCAAGTGCAAACTTAACAAGAAGATTAAAACCGATAATTTCTTCTTTAGTCGTATTACTAAATTAGCAAATTACGTCCATTTAAATACAAACATTGATCTCTTTGATAGATCTTCAATAGTTAAAAGGCAATTAGAAGATTTATTTAAACAACAATTTATTGATTTATATGCATTTAATAATATTGTACTCATTTTTTAGTTTGTAATTGTAATATATGCAATTCTAAGAATTTGCTTTATAAGAAATATTGAATTTGTTTTTTGTTTTAAATTAATTTCTCAAATTTCTTTGCTTAATAAGCAATAAAGTCTTTTTGTTGTTGTTGTTGTACACCTTTGAAAATTTTTTTATCTTTATTCTAGTAGCCGCTCAAATTTATTGTTTATGCTTGTTGTAAGCGCTATAGTACACAACATATTCATTTTAAAAATTATTGCAAAATATATATTCTAATTTGATAATTGTGGTTTAACTAAATCCATTATTTTACACAGAAGAATAAATGCATTTAAAGCAAATTGTTATTGTTTATCCTTAGTAGCAATATTTGAGAAAATAAATGAGTAATTAAACGACTGCAAGAAAAATGTATTTGAACTTAATAATATAAGATTATACAAACACAACATTTTTCTTCAATTTCAAATGTTGGAATATGTCCTTGCATTTTATTGGTCATTCTGTGTACCTGTAAGCAGTTTATTTTTTTGGCAAAAAATCTTATATTTTTCAATTTATTCATTAGAATGCTGTAAAAAATCTTCTCTACCTGACTATATTTCTATCAATATAACACTGGATTTCTGAATAATTTTGATTTTGTAACATATAAAATGTGTGCTCTGAATAGAGATGGATATCTAGGAGAATTTCACATTATTCTCTTGCATCCAAATTTTATTGTCTTAAGCTGTATGACTAGTGTCTCCAACTTGTTGCAGCATGAATTTGATTTGCATCTATGGCAAATGTTTTAAGTTTATTGGTTTATATAAAGCTAGTAACACTCACTTTAGACTGCGTAAATATTAAAGAAGTGCCACACGATGGGCTTTGTCCCGAGTCAAATGAACTATGTTAAGTGCTCTTTGGCATGTCATACGATGAACTTATTCCCCGGCACATGCTCCGAGAGTAATTATCTTGCAATTATCTCGCGCGGGAACAGATGCTACACGGAGTGCATTTAACTTAAGTGTTTGAACCTAGCGCAAAAGCCCATCGTGTGGCACCCCTTAATTTTGTTATTTACTCAAATGAGAGCAATTGAATATAAGATGGAAGGAACAACGATTTTCGGTAGAATTAGAAAAAAAATTTATTACTTAGCATTCTTTTTGGGATTATCAAAGAGATCAATAGTTAGTATTAGAACTATTCTACTTCTTTAAATATTTCGATGCAGAACTGTTCGGGTTGATCGTCTTGCTGAAGTATGAGGAACAAAAATGTTTATAAATTCTTTGTAGTTTAAATCAACTTTAAAGTTTAATATTTTGTTGTGATATAATAAATCCTAAAATTCGAAGTACAATGACATGGTAATTTAGGTAATTTGAAGCAATTTCAAATTTATCAAGCTTTGTAAAATCTTGAGCGAAACGAATATACAGGTTGTCCATTAAATATTTGCCAAAATAAAAGGCTGATAAATCGTATCTACATTATTCAATGGATGTAATTACGCTATGGTCTTGTCGCTAATTTGTGGGGATTCGATTTTTTGTTCAAATGCTTCACCTTTCATTTCGATTTTCAAATTAATTATTTAAAAATCGTTCAGAATCAGTTTGCATTTAATTTAAAATGGATCTTGAACTTTCCGATAAAATTTTGCTTTTGGAATGATATATTATTGGTGGAAAGTCAATCACCACTGCCATACGAGCTTTCTGCACTGAAAAGCGGATAAAAAATGACCGCCACAAACCACCTTTTAAATCAGTGGAGTACTTGATCAAAAATTCTACGAAACTGGAAATTTGCTTAAACAGAAACCACCGGGCCGTTCGTCGAATGATTTTTTTATTGAAGAGGTGTATATTTTTGTGTTTTCCCTCCTACTCTTTGTTTTTTAGATCGATGAATAAGAGTGTTCAGAGAATAAAAGAGAAACGTTTCAAAATCTTTTGGAATTGTGCTTTTCAATAATTCTGATCGAGTACTCTTTTTGAGTGATCTTCTCAATTGCTACTGTAATGAACTCTGTTTATTGTTTTGCCTACACAAAAATAAAATGTGTGTAATTTAGCGAAAGTTAATGATACTTTTTCGTATCCACAACATTACATTTGATTGAATAATTGGATAACCAATTGGATGCATATTTGATTGAATAGTGAATAAACAAAATCAGATAGAAATTGAAATTAGGGTAAATTAGATGTCCATTTCCCAAGTTTTCTCCGTAAATCAAACTAAAAATGAAGCATGTAATATAAGCAAAAATCCAAATCCCCACACATAATAAGCAAGATAAGAACGTTACCATAAAACCATTTTCCTATGAATTATTAGCTTTTAATTTTGGCAAGTATTTAATGGACACCCTGTATAAAACAAAGACAAAAGAATTTTCATGAGATGAGAGTAAAGTTGTTCAATATGAGTTTTGTAAAAGTGTAACTGTAGATCGTTTTACGGAAGAAACTATTTTGGGAATTAGAGATGCACTTAATGATTATTGGAGATAAAATTTTTTACAACATGTTTTTCACAAGTTAAAAAATATTAATTTTAAGAACTCACATTCAGAGGTAAGTAAAATCAAGCGCAACTTATCATGGATTTAAAAATAAATGTTTATATTATATTATTTCATCTTAGGCACATAGGGAAATCATTTCATACAGAATTAATACACTCTTTTGTTTTAAGTCAATTTAATTATTGTTCTTTTTTATTTCAAAGTATCAACGCTCACAATAGGTCATCCTTAGCAAGAATATATAATTGGGCCTTATGATCACTAAATTTTATTGATAGGCATCAATCAGTCAATGAACTTCGATCATCTTATAATATTTTACCTCCACTCTTTTCCATTCAGTATCAATCTTTGTGTTTAACTCATAAGTTTATAAATGAATGTAATTCTTTAAATTTTCTACAACAATATATTCAATTCAATCAAAGAATAAATTAAATTTTCAGTAAAATCAACCGGCAGGACTCTTTTACATTTATTTCTTGCGCATTCTGGGATAATCTAGATGTTACTTTAAAAATCGAACCAAATTATAAGCATTTTAAGAAAAAAATTAAGGATTACTTATTGAAAAAGCTATTGTTATTGGCCATTTCCAATCAATTACATACATGGAGTCCGTATATCTAAAAATGGTGCCCTTTAAGTAGTTTATTTATTGATTTTGTATAATATATATATATATATATATATAT
>CABFPE010001058.1:25922-77841 GCA_900660155.1 Hofstenia miamia | reverse complement strand
TTTTTTTCCCGAGTTATCTACTAAGAAGTTTAATTTTTCTAATATAAAGTCTTATTTAAGATCCGTTTGCAGTAGATTTATCAACACGTTTTGCAAATTCATTGACAAAACATTCATCAAATCACATAGTGATACTTAATTGACGGCACATCAAACATTATCAAAATGATTTGCTGACTATCCCAATAGGAGACTACACTGCTTGTATGATCTTGTAAAATATGCAAGTTTCATTAATTCATATCAAACAATGTTGAACGCACAAAGTACGCTATTTTAGTAAATGCAGTGTCAGAAGATGACAGTGAAATGAAACTCTCTGATATTGACCAAAATGTCGAATTCTATGTGACCTAATGTAATACAATCTACGTGCAGCTTAATTTATCACGGAATACTCAGTCATAAATTGATATATAGAATAGATTGAGATGAAATACTTACATTTTAGAAAAATTCATAAGTTGATATATAGAATAGATTGAGATAAAATACTTACATTTGAGAAAAATTCATAAAATGACATATTGAGAAAAATTCATAAATTGATATATAGAATAGATTGAGATAAAATACTTACATTTGAGAAAAATTCATAAAATGAAATATTGAGAAAAATTCATAAATTGATATATAGAATAGATTGAGATAAAATACTTACATTTGAGAAAAATTCATAAAATGAAATATTGAGAAAAATTCATAAATTGATATATAGAATAGATTGAGATAAAATACTTACATTTGAGAAAAATTCATAAAATGAAATATTGAGAAAAATTCATAAATTGATATATAGAATAGATTGAGATAAAATACTTACATTTGAGAAAAATTCATAAAATGAAATATTGAGAAAAATTCATAAATTGATATATAGAATAGATTGAGATAAAATACTTACATTTGAGAAAAATTCATAAAATGAAATATTGAGAAAAATTCATAAATTGATATATAGAATAGATTGAGATAAAATACTTACATTTGAGAAAAATTCATAAAATGATATATTGAGAAAAATTCATAAATTGATATATAGAATAGATTGAGATAAAATACTTACATTTGAGAAAAATTCATAAGTTGATATATAGAATAGATTGAGATAAAATACTTACATTTGAGAAAAATTCATAAAATGATATATTGAGAAAAATTCATAAATTGATATATAGAATAGATTGAGATAAAATACTTACATTTGAGAAAAATTCATAAAATGAAATATTGAGAAAAATTCATAAATTGATATATAGAATAGATTGAGATAAAATACTTACATTTGAGAAAAATTCATAAAATGAAATATTGAGAAAAATTCATAAATTGATATATAGAATAGATTGAGATAAAATACTTACATTTGAGAAAAATTCATAAAATGAAATATTGAGAAAAATTCATAAATTGATATATAGAATAGATTGAGATAAAATACTTACATTTGAGAAAAATTCATAAATTGATATATTGAGAAAAATTCATAAATTGATGTATAGAATAGATTGAGATAAAATACTTACATTTGAGAAAAATTCATAAATTGAATATTAAGAAAAATTCATAAATTGCTATATAGAATAGATTGAGATAAAATACTTACATTTGAGAAAAATTCATAAATTGATATATTGAGAAAAATTCATAAATTGATATATAGAATAGATTGAGATAAAATACTTACATTTGAGAAAAATTCTTGGATCGTAAATAAGAATTTAAGTTTTCTATATTATTTTTGCGCTTAATTCGAAAATACACTTTAGTTTTTAATTAAGTGGATATTTTTTCGTTAATTCGCCGTATTCATCAACTGATAATATTAGTCTACCTAATATATTTTAATACTTTCAAACTTTGATATACACCACTTTATAATTGTATTTTTGATATATACTGTAGGTAAAATTTAATGATATTTAATTAATACCTAATATTTTTTGAATAGCCTATACAAAAATGCATATTTCTTATCGTTTACAGGGTGTTTTTTTGACGTAGGTGAGCAGAAAAAACACTTTTCTAATCAGAACATTTATTGTTTTACTTATAAAGTCAAATGGTTTGTTGGTTCCTTTAGCAGTAATAACTGATTGTATGGTTTATGTCCCTGTGATGAATATTGTGTCAAGAAAGCAATGGAAAGTTTGTGGAGATTTTAAAATTTTCCAAATTTTATGTGGTCTCAACAGCGCAAGTAATATTCTTCACCCATGTACGAGGGTGAGTCAAAAAGTAATGATAATATCTATACCATTTGAAAAATTTAAGTAGAAGGAAAACAAGTTTTGTCTTATTTGAAATAGCTATTCATACCCGTGATTTGAACTGAGTTTGAATTTGCTTACACTGCTGTCAGCCTCTTAAAATCAATTCAAAGTCTAGCGTTTTACGCTATATAAGGTTCAATCAATGGAGAGCACCAAAATTGAAATTCGCTGCAATGTCAAGTTTCTAACGAAACTTGGTTGGAAGCCGGCTGACATCATTAATGCATTGAGCTCTGTCTACGAGGATTGTGCTCCTCCAGATCCCACTGTCTACCGATGCATTCGTGAATTCAAACAGGGCAGAGATTCGGTGGAAGATGAACAAAGGAGTGGCAGACCCAGAACGTCCAGATCAGAAGACATCATCATCGCTGTTCAAAAGGCAGTTGAGCAAGACCGACGAGTGACTATCGATGCTATTGCGGAAGAAGTTGGCATCTCCCACGGCAGTGTCCATGCCATCCTAAAAGAGAATCTTGAGCTCAGCAAGCTCAGTGCTCGATGGGTGCCTCACATGCTGCGCCCCGAACACAAGGCCCAGCGCATCGAATGTGCTACGAATCTTCTCAATCGTTTGGACACTGATCGCGAGGATTTTCACATGCGAATCGTCACCGGCAACGAAACTTGGATTTTTCAATACGATCCTGAATCCAAAATTCAGTCAAAGGAATGGCTACCCCGCGGCACCCATGGGCCAAAGAAGTTCCGTGCGGCTCGTTCAGTTGCGAAGGTCCTGGCAACTGTTTTCTGAGACACTGAGGGAGTCATCTTGGTGGACTTTCTAGAGGACCAGAAATTTATCACAGCAGTCTACTACGAGGCGGTCCTGCTGAAACTTTGCAGAGCAATTGCGAGAAAGCGACCTGATAAGCTGAGCCGACACATCATTTTTCATCATGACAACGCGCCAGCACACACTTCGAGACTCTGTCGTGATGCTCTTCGACGATTCCGTTGGGAGATTTTGCAGCATCCTCCTTACAGCCCCGATCTGGCTCCTTCAGACTTCTTCTTGTTTCCCAAGATGAAAGAAGCCATTAAAGGAGTCCGACATGAAAGCAAAGAAGCAGCGAAAAAGGCTGCCCTTGAGTGGTTGGCGGGGCAGTCTTCAGACTTCTTTCGAAAGGGACTGGAACGATAGAAGCACCGCATGGAAAAATGTCTGATGTGTGAAGCTGACTATGTAGAGAAATGATTCTTACTTTATTGAACTCTTACTTTATCATGTTAATGATTTAACGAAAATCATGGTGTAGAAACTTTTTGTCAGAATACAAGATTCTGAAATTATTGTCACTCTTTTATAAAATTATCATTACTTTTTGACTCTCCCTCGTATATATATATTTTTCTGCCTCAAAGCAAAACTAAATGCACTTAACTTGAATGAGTTATCAGTGCCATAAATATTCAACACTACGATTGAATATTTCAAGAGACTTGATTTTTTATTATGCTTCGAAAATACATTTACCTGAATTACTGCCATGGAATTTTCCATTAGTGAATTAGCGATCAGCAAGGTGAGCGAATGCATCAAATTTTCAGTCTTTGAATTTTGTTATAGTCTAAAATTTGTGGTTCTTGATTTTATATGGATGAATATTGTATACATTTTTCCTAATACTTTTTCCTTAAAATTTTTCATAACGAAATAATAAAATACATTAAAATAATAAATGATAAGGCAAATCACTAATGAGGGTAAATATTATTAATAATAATGAAAGATTTATATCAATATTGATTTTTACAGAGAGAAAAAAATATAGTATTTACAAAATTAAGAGGGCAGAGAGTAGACTTGACAATTACTGAAAGGAAACTGGGAGCATTTTGAGAAGATACCATATTTTGACTATGAAATTAGAAGACGAAAGCCAGGATAAATAGCTCTGAAAACTATTCTTTCGAATATTCGTGAAAAATGTGAGAGAAGGGATATAGGTCTATAAGAAGATCAAAGTCGCGTAGAAAGATTCTTACCTGATTTGTAGATTGGTACAACTATAGCTTTTTTCCATTCTAAGAGAAAATTTGAAGTATTTATGATAGAATGGAATAACCAGAATAGAGCATCAGCAATTAAGGAAGAAATATTTTACAGCATAATAGGAGGGGAAACCATCAAGAGGAGTTGAATGGGATTTAATTGAAGATAACAGTTTGGAAATAGAATAAGGTGTAAACGATGAAAGGATTATTTCAGTTAGATTGTAAGAATATGTATCATTATTATTAGAAATATCATAAGGAGAGGCAGGTGAGAATACAGAAATAAAATATTCATTAGAAAGGTTAGCAATTGATGTAGGTTTAAATTCTAAGGTAGGCGGAAGTTTGTTAGAGTTAGATAAACTTTTAATGAGAGCATGCGCAGAGTAAATAGAAGATTTATCACTGAAGTTCCTTAGAAAGCAGATCTTGTCTAGTTCAATAGTATTAGAAAGTGCTAAATGTTCATCAGATATTTTAGCCAGAAGAAATGATTGGAAAGTGGGGTGAATACTTAAACTTCTTAGAAACCTAAGTTTATTAGCAGGATTAACAGAATAAAAGAATTGAAGAGATTGTCTTCTTTTGCGCGTACGTGGAATAAACAAACGGGCATGCGAAATTTCTCAATGAAAATTAGAGATAAAGTCATCAGGTTGATAAGTTTCTAAAGTATCAATTATAAGTGAACGTCGAAGATATGTATTTAATGAAGTATAATTGGCGTTAGAATAGGAATAATTTGAAATTAAAGGCATATGAAACGTCGAATTAAGAGGTGTAGAAGCAGTAAAAAAGAAATGGTCAGAAGAGAAGGGCGCGGAGTTCAGTATATTTATGGATATGTTAGATGGATTAGAAAAAAATAAGTCACGCACATTGCCTATGAAAAATAGTTCATAAGCTCAATTTCATATTGATCATTTGAGAAAGAAGCAGACCAGTTAGCATGGGGTAAGTTGGAATCACCAGTAATAAAAATATTAGGTTCGAGAAAGCCATTCAAAAAGTTAAAATTCTTATAGTTATTTAAAAATTTCTGAAATCGTTGAGAAAAGAGAAGACAGTTTGATGCAGTATTGACTAGTTGAGGGGGATTATATAAACAGATTACTAAAAGGCTAAAAGAAGAAGAATAAAATGTAACAGTTGAACAAAAGTTGGAGGAAATGTGAGATGTAATATAGTCAAGATTACTTAATGAATTGACAGCAATTAACGTACCTCCGTGGCAGTTGATCGATCTATCTGTGCGTGCAACTACAGTAAAAGAAGAAGAGAGAAGAATGAAGAGTCCGGAATAGAATCATCCAGCCAGGTTTCAATTAGACAAATTATTGTAGGTGGATTAACGATAGTAGAGAGAAATTGAGAAAAATCCATTCTGCGGATGAGACTATGTGAGCTGTGACAGTTGCCACAAAGAAGAGTAATAGATTAGGAATCTATTCAATTTGAGATTGTTTTATTTAAATTAATAGGAACGGAAGGTTTGGATAAATCAATAGAATTGTTGCAATAGATAGAGATCGATTTTTTAGCTGGGAAGCATTAGCTCCAGCTTTGAGAAACTCACGACGAACATGGAGCAGGTTGGGCTGAAATTCTAGATCAGAAGGAGGTAAATCGCGAGATAAGAAGACAGGAGTGTGATAAGAGTTCACACATGAAGAAGAAACACTTATTATTTTTTACAGTCCCATTCAGAACTTAACTAAACTATAATAGTTCGGTGGCGGTTCTGTGAGAACGACCTCGGCGATAAATATTCCGTATTGGAGTGTCTGGGGCACCGACATGTGTGAGAATGTCCTTTACGAAGCCATGATCATGCTACTTCAAGGGTGTGTTGGTGGGGATTCTTTAATTGTTCGAATTCTAATCGATGTTCGAAAGGAGTTTGGATCATAGTTGGTAGGAGGCATTGTATTGGAGGGAGGCATCAATTTAGAAATTTTATCCAATTTGTTTGAAATTTCTTCTATGGAGGCATCAATAGTAGGTCTTGTACGAGCGTCTTCAAGATTCTTCAAGATCAAAGCAACAAGATCAGACTTGTTGCATCATTTTAAAGCCTTTTCAGCATCAACTGCATTCAATTTTATTAAATCATTGAAATTCATTGTATTAGAAGCAGAGATATTTTCCAACCGTGCCAAGAACTGTGATAAAACAGATTTTCTTGTTCTAGCAGCTAGGGGGTAAGCAAAAATCAATACTTTTATATTTTCCATGAAATGTTTCAATAAATTTAATAAATATTCTTAGATTCGTAATCAGCGCAAAAAATTGATTAAAAATGCATTGAAGTTTACTTGCTATATGACAAGTGCAATTGCGGCAGAGTTGCAAGTGGGCGGGGCCGGCGCATTGGGCTTTGGCTGGGCTTGGGCCGTTTTTCTAATTTTATTTGGGCATTGGCTGGGCGGGACTTGGGCCGCCACTTTATTTTTATTTCGATGCGATGGGTTTGAGAAAAAATCGTGCAAAACCGGAATGATGTACAATATATTTATAATCGAGTAAATTCGTACAATCTTAAAGTTATTCGCAAGCATTCAACAACGTTTTATTTAACGTGATAATTATTTGTGAAGAGGAAGGGAACAATTAAAGAGATTTACGCTGTGAGAAGGCGTTTACTTTGGAATGATGATGATGACTGATCATCTTTCCTTTGTAATTGGATTGGGCTTGGGCTTTTTTAGATTTCTAAATGGGCTTGGGCTGCGTCTGGGTCTGCAAATATGGGCTTGTGCTCAGCTTGGGCCGAAATTTTCGGCACATTTGCAACTCTGACTTACGGTGTTATCAATCAATAAGCCTATTGTAACGCAAACGAATGATTTTAAGATTTAAATACTGGAATGAAGACAAATAAGCATAGTGCGTTCTGAGTCCATTTGGCCATACTATAAAAGCCCATTGTTCTTATAACTTTGTCCGTGTTCGATCGGCACTATTTTACGGCTACAGCGTGTTTTCATAATGATTCGAATGTATGCATTTATCAATATTAAATTTTTTAATATTATATTACATTCTGCATTCATTCATCTATTTTTAAGTGTTTCAAGGTGTGAATTATTTCTAGTGGCTATTCGTTTGTTCGCATTGCAGTTGTTGCTTCACAGAGTGGAAGGAATGCAATCGCTTTAAATCAGGCAATTATGGTTTGAGCACTAACTGCTATTGCTTATATTTTCAATTAGTTCAAGTAGTTGTCTGTTTGTAGATACCTTATATGTTGCCGTAAGATTATGCAATTAGGAATTTCGTGAAATCCCTGAAATTTCAGTAAATTTGTTAAATTACTATTTCACGTAAAAACTTCATAAAACAGCTAAGTTAGGGTTAGGAGTAGTTTTTTCCAATAAATGCATGAAGTATCTAGGCGTTTTAATTTTTTTATGAAGTTAAATAAGTGAAAAACCAATTTCACAAATTCACTGTATTTTAGGAATTTCACAAAATTCCTAATTTCACTATTTTATTGTAACATATATATATATATATATATATATATATATAATTTCAATTAAAAGCAATTTATTGCGAGATTTATTTTTCTTAGAAAATCAGACCGAGGATTTCGACACTTTCATGTCTGAGTACTTTAGAAAAGGTGAGTGTAGAATTTAGCCTAGTTTGCATGCTTTTTAGATACATCACTAGTGTACTTCGTATCAATAAAGGTCCCTCAAAGAGAATTATTGGAGAATTATAATTTTGCACATTTTCTAAAAAGGCTTATAATTATTGTAATTGTAGATAATATTTCTTTATAATTAATGATTAATTGTAAAATGCTCTTAATTTCATATTTTCGATGATTTTTTAGTGTATTTGAAGTCCAGCAATTTAGAAACAATGTTTTTAGAAAATTATTATTATTAATATTTATTTTTAGTTTTTGCATATTCATTATTTGTAAAATATTTATTGATTTGATACTACAGGTGTCTAATTAACATTATATATATATATATATATATATATATAGTAGTGTTTGCATAATTTCAACTTGCTTGATGCATCGTGGGTGAGTTCATATTACTTTTGACAATATAATATGCACAATAAAAAAATTCTTTTAATTTCAACTTTTATTAAATAATGAAAAAAAGTTGACATTATCTGAACACTTAAGCATTAATTCAACGTCTAAAGAAATCCTTTTTGGCATTGTAACGCACTTCGTTGTCTCTCTTTTTTAATAACAATTAATTTGCGGTTTTAGTCAATTTCCTCTAGATTAACCATCCCGTCTTCCAAATTCGCGAAAAAAGGTGTTCATGTTGAGTGCACATAAGCGGATTAAATTGAAACATTGGGTTGCTCTAATATGATGTCATCGTCGTTCATTCGGTTTTGGACTCTCTCTCTCTCCTCATAATTTGCTGAGTTAGGGCTGACTCTGGGTTGAACAAGCCATTCGCCAACTTACGTAATTGTCTGAAACTTTAAGGTCTTCCTATATGGCTGTTTCGTCGCCAACAGCAAAGACTTCTGGATTTATTTTCGTCTTCCTGGATAAAACTAACGTGGTTAAAGCAATTAGCAATAGTCTACTTGGTCACATTCTCTCATATGCGCTTAAACATACATAATGCATGGAGTAAATTTATTTGGTAGTGGGTTCATGCATTAATGGATTAAAGGCGATGGCTAACAAAATTTTTGCAATAAATATCTTTGAGATTCTTATTCACGTCGGCGAATATTTGTTAACCCTTGGATTTGAGTCAAGCGATTGGCTAAGAGAAGGGCAATATTTCATTATTCGCCTTCCACTCAAGATCCAGATTTTTCATATACTGTCGGAAAATTTCTGACGTCATTCAGCGAAGTTTGATGTATTATGCATCTGAAAGCCGCTGCCGCCAGCAGTAAACTATTGTGAAAGCGGAAGTTGATATTGTTCAAACAGATAATGTATGGGACACAGAAACTATTTGAAATTAAGCAAATTTAACATTATGCAAGTTGACATTAAACGAATTTTTCCAATCCTTTAACATGTGCTTTCACCGGTGAAAGTGGCACATTTGATAATGTGCAAGTGTTTCTAATATGCGAGTTGAAATTATCCAAATACTATTGTATATATATATATGCACTAATTATTCAACTGTCACTAATGTAAGTGTTAAAAATATAATTTTTTATTAAATCCGGCGAATATGTTTAGAAGCTGTATGAAATCCTAAAAGATAAAAATTGTTTGAATATTAATATTAAGTATTATAAGATGAACTTGTTTTTATTGCTTGAAATGTGCATAAAGAACTAGATAAGAACTGTGATGTATATTTGACCAACCCTTTGAGGCTTTTAAGTAATATTTGTTGTGGCTGTTATTCCGCATTATTGAAAATGGCAGAAACCTTGTTAAATAGAAATTATGCAGGCTTAAATGAACTCCCAGTTGTTGAAAGGCTCGAATAAATTTGTTTATCACCTTTTCATGCCAAATTTTTATTATAGTTGAAATCTTTACATTAAAGTCCGTATTTCTCAATGCAAGCATTAAACGAGATTAAAAAACTCAAGATATAACCGTCTCTATTTCTCTTAGAAGTCCGTACATTTCTGCCTAGAAATTAGCTATTCGTATAGAACGTCGAAATTTACTTACTGTGGACAAGTCAACACTCCGAAAAATTAATACAAAGGTAGTGTGACCACAAAAAAGGCTATTAATCAATAAAGCTCATACGCAAAAGAGACTCGAGTTCACCTCAACTTGGCAAAACTACAACTTCAAGAATATTTCTATTACTGATTAATGTACCATTCAAATGCACTGGAATAAGGTTGAAGTGCGGTTTTAAATCAAATGAAAAAAAAACATTTGTAGCTGTACCAAAATTTCCATAAATATAATAGAGTGGATGGAAAAGACACAAATGAGTGCCCTCAGTATTGCACAATTCTGGCCGAGATTCTGTTTTATGGTGATGCTCTGCACCCTGAGAGTTGGATGCTCCAACAAGATGGAGCACGACCCCATACCTCGCAGTTTGCAAAAGATTGGCTTGCAGAAAGCTTGGTCCAATTTCTCTAATGGCCTACCAGCTCAGCTGATTTATACCTTATTGAAAATGTGTGGTAAGTCTTAAAATGTGCTGTGGAAAAGGAGATGCCAACTAATCTTTCCTCTTTAAGAGAAAAAGTGCTCAAAGCTAGCATATTGTTAGAGGAAATGTGGTTAATTTTGATTAATTCCATTTCAAAGAGATTAAATCAATTATTCATAGCAAGTGAAAGCAGATTCGTTTTTGTATGATAAGTAGAAAATGAGTAAACTAGATTTTCACGAGTCTATTTTTTTTGCCGCCTACTATACATTTACATTTCCATAGTTGTTTAGCATAAAATTTTGAGATTTACAAAATGTATGTACAGAGTTGGCCACAAATCCCATGCAATATTTAAAATCGAAAAGTGTTTCCCTTTATTGCTATGCCCCGGGACTAGTCCTTGAAGACATTAAGATTATTGTTAGCGACTTTGTTATGGTCTCCTATTTTTGATGATCAAAAATATTTTGAACGATATAATTCCCATAATTTTATTAATAGTCTAAGATATGCAGACAGTATGTTTCGAAGAAATATGTAGAGTTGCTTAATATTGTAGTTTTTTGTTTTCTACCAGAATGCTTTCGATAGTGTAAACTATGTAGATAAATTTGGGATTTTTCCGAGTTTGAATTTACTTTTTCCCAATATGATTTATTTTTCTCCAATTTGATTTTGCTTTTTCCGAAGTCGAACTTGAAAACGTGTAGTTTCGGATAAATATATCGCTATTTAAAAACTTAAAAAGCTTGACTTTGACCACACCTTTGTCAAATGAATGTATAAAACTTTTTAATCAATTTTGTATTACAGTAGAGATTCAGATTTTTTGAAAATACTCTTGTCTACTTTGATAACTTTTGTATTGTTTTTCTCCTTAGCATGATCGAAAAATAATGAGACTTATTATATACAAAGCTACAGTGTATTAATAAAAAGCAAAATCTAGTATAAATTACAAGTATGTTCCATGATCTCCTGTCCAGAAGCTAAATGATGCAATAGTTTTTCGTAGTGGTTGATAAATGCTTCTTTTGTAATGGCTGATAGAGAATCAAAAAGGAACTTTTCAAGATCGTCGCCATTAGCAAATGATCAATCGCGTTGAATGTGCTGCTTCCAGGATTGAAAAATTTCCAACAGTCAACATCAACAACGGTACATTCCTTGACGAAAGTGGTTGTATTGGTGAAGCATCGGCACAAAAACATCAAATGTCGCCTGGTGTCATGGTCCTTCTGAAATGCCCAAAGTGCACGTCGAACAATTAGCTTCAAAAAAGCATGGCAATCGTTGCCGTGACACTTGGTGGTAAATGGTTTTTCCAAATGCCTACATCTTCAGTCAATTCAGATGTGTACAATGATTTCCTAAAATCAATGCATCAGAAATGGTCACATCAAACACAATCAGTCGCCTGGAAAGACCTTGTCTTGATTCACGACAATGCACGACCCTACCTGTCAGCGCTTACAACTAAATTTCTAAATGATAAAGCTGTATCTGTTTAGAAGCAGGCTCCATGCTCATCAGACTACAATCTCTTGGATAGATGGATATTTGGTGACTTAGAATCCAAACGAATCTTAATCAATTTTTCTAATAGCGACGATCTTGAAAAGTTCCTTTCTGATTCTAAATCAGCCAATACAAAAGGAGCGTTTATCCACCAATACGAAAAACTATTACATCATTTAGCTTTTGTACTGGAGAATCATGGAACATACTTGTAATTTATACTACATTTTGCTTTTTATTAATGCATTGTAGCTATGTATATAGTAAGTCTCATTACTTTTCGATCATGCTAAATACAATTTCTCTCTGCATGAAAAACTAAACAAAATTTTATTAAGATTTGAAATCTCTTATAGCTTTTAAATTTATGTTCACTAATGTATTTAATTAATATATATTTTCAACCTTTAGATTAGTGATATTTTAATGCTTTGTTCTTAGTATTGTCAGGAATACACATGACATATATATATATATATATATATATATATATANTATATATGTCATGTGTGTTCTTTCGCCAGTAAGAACAGTTCACATCCTTTCGTCGAAATCTATTCACATGTGTTTTTGGGAATTCATATATTATAATTTAGAAATGGAAAAGAATATTGTTGTTGCCACTGGCCAAAATATGGAAAAAGAGTCCATTGCGAATGTGGTTAGGCCAAAGAGCAAGAAAAAGAAAACCAAGAAAAGTAATTAATTTTAATTAATTCATCACAAATAATGCATCCCTTTGCTTACTATTATGTACACCTGTCATTTTAACCCATCTCACACCATACTTACTTAAATCCTTTGATCGATTAAAGGGGGTGCCACACGGTTAGTCTTTTGACTATAGGGTTTTGCATTCGTTTGTCTATTAATCAAATAATTTGATTATAGTCTAATATTTTGACAAATAGTCAAATGCGGGTTATTCGCAAAAATTGTATTGCATATACATATGCATCTATTATTAAGTTGAGTCGCTATAATTATATTCCAAATGTAGGTGACAAAAACATTTTGATAATATATTAATTAGTCCGCACGAACACGTACTGAATAGTTAATTAATAAATAAGCGCATATGTAGATAATTATGCAAACATTTAACCCAATTAGCACTTTGCAATCTAGAAAATTCGATTTTGTTACGCAATCAACTGGGCTTTCAAACAACTCTCTCTCCAATGGAATGGGGTTTACAAACACACTAAAGCAATTTGGACAAGTTCTTTGTTTGCGCCCATTTTAATGGCCACGATTTTAATTATATTCTGTATTTATTAATGGTATTTAACCTTAAATGTGCAGTATTACTTAATATCCATATTCTGATTTTCTTATAAAATTCTAAAAGTTTACTATTAGAGGTGCTACACTGTTAGGCAAAAGACTAATTGTCATTTTCAAATTGAATCGTTTCATAATTTGACTAATCGTAAACCGCAAAAGTCAGAAAATGCCTGTCCTTAAAATATACTAGCTACAAAACCTTGGTATTGGAATGCTCTCATTGTTAGGATAGCTACATACATTATAGGACCTAAAAAAATCAGTTTTTCAATATGCAGCAAATTATAGTAGCAAGCTATGCAAATTGATTTTTTTATAGAATACACGTATTTAGAATCGGTTGTTACTGGGTTATTCCAGTCCTCGCCAGTCTGTGCGTGCGTCATATACTGCTTCATTTAAAAGTCTTCTGCTTAAAGCTGTGAATATTCTTTTCATATTCTCATGGACAACTTTGTTAAATGTACTTCTCATTCAACTGTTTCAAAGTTTGACAAATGAACCACCTGCTAACCGATTAGCGTCTGAATTCAACATATCTCCTGAAATTGCTTAGTCCTCGCTCTCCGCACTAATTCAGCCTAAGCCTTTGAAGTACAGCCCAACTACATACGGCGTTCAGCAGCGAGAGTTTCAGCACATCTGGTTCAAAGAAGCTATAAGCTTGAATATTCTGTCAATCTTAGCGCTGTGTTTTGTTTCTGTTGCCGCTGGTTTATATGTTCTCAAGCCATAATCAACGATACTACATAAAAAATGGGCATTCTAACTTGAAGGATGCAATTACCTTCTTCGTTACCCATAGAAGCTCGAAACATCAAAGCGATGTCATATTGCTTTGGAGTATTTACAAACAACAAAGGCAGTCTGAAGATGTCATTACGCAAATTTATAGATCTGTGAATCAAGAAATTGAAAAGATCAGAGAATATATGAAGCACATTATCACAGTTATTAAGTACTTGTGTAGTGAAGCTTTAGCACTTTGTGATCACAAAGAAAATACCGATTCAAAAAATCAGAAAAATTTCCAAGAGCTTTGTAAAGTTACTGCACAATATTCTTCCATGTACGCGTGGGTTTGGAAAGCGCTAAAAACGATCAATAGGCCAGTCCTCATATGCAAAATGAACTTATAGCTGAAATAACCGGTCACATACGAAAAGGGAATGGCGATGATTGTCGTAGATTCCCTTTTTCTTTAATTGTCGTTGAAAATAAAGAGTAGCAAATCTCAATTGTTGTTAGATAATCTACATAATGGAGAAATTCGCGGTGATTTATTTTATTTAGTAAAAGCAGGCCAACTAGTGATGAGTGGTCACTAATCAGGAGTTCAAAAAGAAATCCGCGATGTTGTTGAGTGTGCTGCATACATCCTTTGTTATGCACATAGATTAAGTCTTTTCCTGGAAGATTCTAATAAAGTTATAAAGGCACTTGAATGATTTTACAAAACACTGGTTAATCTTTATACATTTCTAAGTTCGTCCGTACCTCATGCTGACTTCGTGCCAATTAAAACTTCTGTTGAGCTGCAGAGGCTTTCTGATACAAGATGGGTTTGTCGAAGGAGTTCTGTGATTGCAATTATTAATTTCCTCAAAAGTATCATTGAAATATTGGATCATTTTTCCGAGGAAGGAGATGTTGAAAAGTGAACGGGAATTTTTTCTGATATTTGGTTTTGCCCAAAAAAAGTCATGGCAACATTAATGGGGCTATCTAAACATGTATAAAAAAGCAGAATTGACCTAAACCGAAATACCGAACTTGTTGATGGAGGGCTTCCTATTCTTTCTGATATGCGATGTGACGATTTCTACCAGAAAATGCAGAGGTACTCAACACGAACAGTGAAGAAGTTACAACCTTTGGGCGCCTCAGTTTTTCTTTCCTTGATACGGTTTAAACTGAGTACATATGTCGCTTTACTAGTAGCAAAATATCAGCAATCTAAAATCTTCAAAGGTTTAGCATAAATAAACTTAGTACTTTATATTTTTACAGTGCTCACGTAACGGTTAAATGTCATCAAAAACATTTAACTTTATCGGATCAGTCATTTCTTCGATTGTGTTTTGCAACATTCAAGCCTTCTTGTTGACGCTAATGAATTTCAAATGAAATAAAATTCCAGATACAAGTTCAAAATAAGCAAATAAAATGTCATGATCTAATTAAATTTTGATTGTAGCTTGTCAAAAAAAATCAAAGAACCAAATACTGAGTGATCTAACTAGCTAAGCGTGTTATAAGCATCTTGAATAAGAGAATCTACGACGATCTTAACCTTTGCTGCTTGATACCTTGTAAATTGGTTTGGTGTTTACTGTTACCTGGTCCCGTAGCACTGGTCCCAGTCCCAGTGCCTGTCCTGAACTTTACATTTTAGTCCCACTAATTGTTCCTGGTCTCGCGGGATCGGGTACTAGGACAGGTCCCGCAAAGCTCTAATTGATTCCTGACCAAAAATCGAAATTGTAGTTAAATGTCCATTGTTTAGAAATCTAAGCACTGCTATATTTAGCCATGGACTATTAAATATTTAGCAGCCTAAAATACACAATTTCCATTTGTTTGATGAAATGAGTATCTGAAATGCTCGTTGTCGAATTGCTTTATCTAGTTTTGGGAGCTAGGAAAGAAATCATTAACTTTTCAGACAATCAAATTTACTATCAAAAGTGACCCACTGTTTAGTATTTTTGTTTTCCGTTTCAAGAAATTAAATATAAAAATGTTTTACCCTTTTGGCTTTTCTGGAATAAAAATGTTGTTTAAATACATATAGAACCTAGAATTATTTATGATATATTCAATTTTAGAATTGTACATTCCCCATTATATTTTTTGACATTAACTGAACGAAATCAGTTTTTGCACGTACATATAATTTGAAAAAAAACTAAACGTGTTTCTGTAAATTTAAAAAAAAATGATTATGTATTATTTAGTTATATTTATTCAAACTGTTTTACTCGTAGGTGTAATTTCATCAAATTTACATTAATTTCAGTATTGAATTGGCTGGAAATTTAGAATTTAGGGTGTGCTAATACCTTATTACTGTCTGGAAATTGTATTGAGCTCCGTCTGGAATTGCCTGGAAATTGATAATTTGATTAGAGAGTGGATTCGTCTTACTTAATTTTTATATGAGAGAGGAATTAGGTAAACTAAAGAAAAAACATGAATATAATTTTTCAGCTGCAGGCATGATATTTAATCACAAATTACAACACCTAGTTTATAGAGAATATGTGGAAGTATTTAGCAAAAAATTCGCATTTCAAAGCACGTTAATTATCGCTTTTGAATTTTGTTAGGGACTTACTACTACAGTAACGCATGTCCATTCCTGATTAAATATTGTAATTGCTGTAAAATATGATAATTGCTGTTTTATGGTTAGCTTCATTTTATTAACGTGATTGTGAATCGCTGAGTTGTGAGTAAACTTGGTTTTTATTGAATTCTGCAAAACAAATATTAACACATTTCCAACAAGTATTTATAATATTAAAAATATTATTGTATATTTTGTATACATTATTTAACTGTTAAGGTAAAAATTCGGCGCCTGCTCTGCCTCTGCCAATCGGTCCATTTCTCACGAAGCTTCATGTTGCTGACAATAACATCGATCTTTATACACAGTTTGTTGATAAACACAATCCCGTGTTCATTTCACAAATTCTTGCTCAGTATGTTTATCTGCTAATTTTTAATTTCCATTATTTTAATTTCGGTTATTATTGCCCTATACTATCCCATCCCATTGTTCTATAATTCATTGGGTTGTTCTATTTATGTGCTATGATAAGTTTTTGATTACAGAAATACGTAAATATGTACCATTAAATCATTCTATGTTAACTACATTTTACCCATCCACTTATGAGAAATCAGATGCAACATTTATTCCCCGTGATTTTGTTGGGACTTGCAGCGTTGTATAGATACAAGGTGTTATATTCTTTTTCCTTTCCCCTTTTGAGTGATAATTGCTGAATAAGTGGTCACATAATTTTTTAAATTTTTCCATAGAAGTCGATTTTTTCAAAATCACTATTTTCATGTACTTTCACCTTAAATAATGAATTAAGCTTTATCCTTCAGCTGCGGAGGAATTTTTTAGTATTTTCATGATTTTAAAAAAACTTTAAATGATTATAACTTAAAACTAATAAAGCTATCTAGAATCTGATTTTGCGCACGGCGCTTATGGTGCACGACTCGGGTAGTATATTTACAGATAATTTCAGAGTGTAAGCTAGTTTTTGCTGGGTGAGAATGGACATCTTTCTTTAGAAATTGGAATTTCAATGAAAAGTCATGATTTTTTTCAAATACTTCCGCCACAGCAATACATTTTTGTACAAATAATCAGTAATATGTTTCAACACATGCTCTAATAGTTGCGGCCATTTCTCAAAACTTCTTATTTTCATAATAGGCTTGGAGATAATTGCTTGAAAATTTGGACAAACCGTTTGGCCTTTATAAAGGACATAGGTAATTTAAAGGTTAATCAACACTTAGCACAATTTTTTCATTTTCTAACCTTACACCTGTGCAAAGAATAGTGATCTGCCGCTTCCCAGTTCTGTTGTGTCTTGCCCTTCTGAATCCAATTTCCCTAGAGCTCACTTAAAGATTTTTAATCGCAAATATGAGGATTTCAGAGATGGACCACAAATAATTGCTGTGAGGAGGGTGGAATCTTGGTATTAGTGGCCATATTATAAAACTTAAACGTTGTTGTTTAAGGTAAGTTTAATTTCCTGTAGGTACATGTTGCAATGAACAGCATCTAAAACGGAAATAACATTATCAAGTAAAATATAAATTTAGTATTATAAGCAGAATGAATAACGAGAGGCTGTTGGAAGAAAATTTTTGTAAAAAGTAGTTTTTCGTTTTTCGGCACTTTAAAATGCGCTATGAACCGGTTAATTGTGTTACTAATTATGTTTTTCATTTCACTGTAATGTATTGATATGTATTATACAATTCGATTTGATGAAACGTTTTCTTAATTTGATTACTGTTGAAGTAATTAATTGTTTTAGTTAAGTTTTATAAGATGCCTAATCGTTTGACCCTTCTCCGATTAAATTTGCATATTCTGTATCAGACAGCAGTTACAACATCAGTAGCAACGTTATACATTTGTACCCCAATCCAGGCGCGGGTTTAAGGGAGAAGGGACCCGAGGCCGGTGTCCCCTTCCTTTTTGAGGAATTTGCTATTTTTGCCAAAACATCATTTCTATTCATTTCAAATGTTTTCAATATTGATTTTCACAAGAGCGTCATTCCAAAATTTAAAGTTAGCAATGCATACAATCTTCTCATTTGAGAACATCATAGTCCTCGTGAATATATAAGTATGTTAGTGAAGCTACAGATAAATCGAATCGTTTGCAGTACATTATTAATCAAGCATAACTTCTTTTTGTTTTGCTTCCACCAGCTTAGTTCGAGCTGCAGAATTATTAACATTCTTTTACAAATCATTTATCATTGAACAATCAGATTTATTTGGTTGAATGTGATCAAATAGTTCTTCATGATATAGAATTGCACAGTTCAAAGTTGTGTAATTCCTTCCTGCAAGCTCTTTCGTTAGGTGTTCGAACTTTGAAAGAAACTACAAGCGCTTTTGATTGCTTGGATCGTTATTATGTTAGAATCAAGTCACCTGGTTTTATACCTGAAAACACTTATTCGCATGGTGTAAGATTGACACGAACACTTTTAAGCATAGCAATACCATCGTGTAGATACGTCCTGTTGCACTGTAACTCCTGCGGGATTTTCAACCACTTCCATTAGAAATTGTTCATCTAATTCCATTAAATCATGAGCTTTAATAATATCATTAATACAAGTGACCTGGTTTTCATGACCTAATTCCAAGTCGCGATATGTTAGAGTTTTTACAATAATTTTAAACTTAACAAAAATATTCATTGCTGCCTTAAATTTTATAATTATATACACTATAATCAAATTGCGCAAACCATGACCATTGCACCCTTTGCGGATTCTGCCTGTTACGTTTTCAAACCTTTTGTTGTTGCTCGTTCTTTCAGCAACGTGCTCTTTAAGTTTCAGTCAAGACTACTCAGGTATGTATGATATTTTCAACGTTTTCTGCAATGGCTTCTCCTGTGTGGGGGTTCGGAAGGAAATCAGCGTCAGTAGAAGTGATTTCATATTGATATCTTCATCAATATAATGTTATGTATGACCTATGTATGAGCGGTGTTTGTAATTATCATTTCACATGTCAAGACACATGCCCTAACACAATGTAGGTGTATTATTATAGAAGGAACTTCTATCTTCTTACGCAACTAAATGTCCCTAGCATGGTTACGAATGTTTCGACTGGTTGTAATATCTTGATTAGGAAAATATTTCTTACAGAAATCGCTAAATTCAATCATTTTAACTGTGTAAAAAAGAAGACAGTCTCTTGCAAACCAAAGAAGAAGTCTTTCGATATAGCTGGTGTCTGACGTTTACTTTTTCTGTATTCACGCCAATTTGCTGTCCATTTTCCTTAGAGTAAATGACGGAACTACCTGCAATTGTGTATAGTATATTTTCGAGGCACACGATGCTTTTTTGATGAAATCTAATTGATTTTGCTTTGAATTCTCTTCTGTTTCAGCGTAAGTAATCGCTATTTGCGTTAGATAAATCACGGAATCCCTTTAAAATTATAATGTCAAACATTGTTTGATTTTCTTTAACCACAATTGCTTTGATTACTCCGGCGATGAGCACGGTATTTGTTGTTCGTATTAATTTTTTTAATCGTGAGACATACACTTGAATACAAAACACTATCAATTTTGAATTAATCATGAGACGCCAGCCCCTCTTCTTCTTTACATATGCTGAAGACGAGGATGAGCTAGACGGTCTTCAATTAAAAAATGACGATATAGATTTGGAAGAGAATTTCCTTGCATCAACCAAGTTGGTATCAATGTTATGAACCAGTCGCTGTTGATTCCTTATAACGAGTAGCACCTCCGGCTAGAGATGAGTGCGGTGCGGTAATACCGCGACATTGGTTTACACAATTTCAGTGGTTAGCGGTAGAATTTAAACAGCTTACGGTGGCGTAGAAGTTATACAGATAGCGTGTTTTGTTTTAAAATTTAAAATCTGTCAGTATTTCTCAAAAACTGTTTCTAAAACAATAATAATGTATGTAGATTTAACATACTATATAATAACATATATTTTTGCATATTTTATAGAAAATGGATACTTCTGTAATTAAATTTTTTCGAATTGACAAAATATTTGAGAAACTGACTTTAAAACATTTCCATGGATTAATCTATAACCACAAAATACAAGTTAGAAATACCTCTCTTTTCAAAACCTACGAAGATAAAAATGGCCTTTGTTGCTGTATACCACCGTAAAATTACATTTATTGCAGTAGTCTGCGGTGAAAAAACGCATATTGCTGGGATAAGTGGTAAAGTTTTTTCTGAATGCAACGTGTATTGGTAGCTGTACTAGTAATGACTAATGACTGTAATGAGTAATGACTAACACAATACCGCACTGTACATAGTGAAGTAGATGCATTTACCACTCAATTCGGCTCTTTATTTAAACTCTGTAAGCTTTCTGCCCATAATCAGCCGTTTATTAATTCAATTTAAATATTCTGCTCCTTTGCTCAGATTCTACCGGTTCTGCCCACTCTGCCATTTCAGCCCTTTGGGTTGCTCTATATATCAGTAAAAGGAACAGTGTTTGAAAATTTAAAATGACAAACGTAGTTACAAAGGACTTAAAACACATGTGTACGTGTACGTGTAGTGTAGGTGTATGGACATGCTCACATTGGATATTGGCCTACATTGTTCTATACATTGCCCTTGTAGGCCTATTGGTAGCAGGGATCCAACATGATTAATCGTCAACGCTATTAATCGGGATTAATCGGATGTATTAATCGATCGTCCTGGTCAAATAGATTAGATTAATCGTAAACAGCGTGCTCGATTAATCTAGATTATTCTAATTAAGTTGATGCTTATGCATTCAGTTACGTGTTGTCATTTTCGGTTTGATCTTATCTATGGCCACTATTCTTGTCTCATATGTTTTACGAAAGAAAACCTTAACACCGGACATAGAAGATGAGCGTGATGATTATTCACCTAATATACTTAGGAAGCGTCGGAAGTCGCCTAATTCTATATATAAGGATCTTCGATTTTATCACGCCAACTTCTAATCAGGTTGAGAAACTGTTGAGCAAAGCTGGTTATGCTCTATGTTATTACCAAAATCGTTTATTAACCCTCAACTTAGAAATCCAAATATTTCTTTACCCTAACAAGCACATATGGAGTAAAATGACTTCAGGAAATAATCTCAAAAAAAGTAATAGTTGATGTTTTCTATTTTGAATATCTTTCCATTGATATATTATATTTTGAATATTTTTAATCAGAAGTGGATTAATCGACAATTAATCGCGATTATTAATCCCCTGGCAACAGCGATTACGATTAATCTATCGCCAAAATATTTTTCCTTCCGCGATTAAAATCTAACGATCCCTGATTAGTAGGCTCTTTATCTTTTAATGGGAGATCGAAGTGAAGTACCTATTATATACGAGCGTCATAAACAGCAATATTTTATAGTCTGAAGATCAAAAGTTAATATACCATAGACTCCAAATGAAGTCATTACAAAAATTACGTCTTTCTTTTCAATTTAAGCTGAACGATATTATCATCTTATAAGTATTTTCAATCTGTTCAGAAACAAAGCACTGAAGAAGTGTTTCAAGACTGTTCTTAGCACTGGAGAACTTCGGTATTCCAACTATGAATATATTATTTGAGCAAATATTACTCAATGCTGAAATAACCCACAGTAAAATATTACTCGATTTACTAAAAGGAATCCCATCAAAGTTGAACACTATTCGAATAGCATCAGAGAACTTATGGTTAATAGAATTAAGCTTAAACATAATGTCAAACTTCACGCCAAAGTATAAAATTGTAATATTTGAACTCAATGCATATCCAAGTAAACTTCTTGGATCATACGGAAATTCTGAATGGCCATTTTCTAGGAGCAGAAAATGAAAATCTTTAGTAAAGCCTTGGCTGACATTGTGCTTGACACAAACATCGCGGTTTCTGCCGAAATGTCAATGAACAACTAAATGCGCCTTAGCTTAATATTTTTTAATAATTTCAAACATACGAAGCGCCAATGTATTATTAATCTACATGGAAAAACAAATAAAATTGTTTACAGTAGTTAATATCATGCCTCTAAATATAATCCAATAACTCAAAAAATTAATAATTGAAAGTCTGAAAATATAAGTTTTTTCATTAGATTTTCAGTAAATATATCATTTATTGCTAAACTATATCCGTAATATCCACCCATCTGATAAAATTTATAATTAAACTACAACTTAGATTTATCAAATTTAAAACTAAATTGCTCTTTTTCCTCGTTTAGACCTAAATATAGGATATGGAGTTACAAGCTAGGAAATCTACATGATCATGATTTGTCAATTCAGTGCTATTCATGTATTTTTAATTAGGATTTTTAACCATATACAACATTTCATTTATTCAAAGTTGAACTTATATTATTAAAATGCACATTTTTTAATTTTTAAATTCAACTTGCTCTTTCTGATGTACCATCAATAAAAGAATTCGCAGGTGCCTTTTCGGGAGTGGAGGTTGATGTAGAAAGTATATTGGCCATTTACGCATCTTGAACGGCTGATAAATCTGTAATGTTCAATAGAGTTATAGAAAAGGTGCCAATAAAAACAAGAAATATAAGCCCCGAACATTTAAGAAATGGTACTTAAGCCGCTAGAGATTACACGTTTTTGTAAAATATACTTTTGCCTTAAAAATCATTTTTAAGAAGTAATGTAGCATTTTTAGCAGTAATACAGTGTGCGTCAGGTAAATTGAGAGTGAACTTCATTAGTCAAGAAGAGGACATAACGCAGGAAAGCATATATTTAAGATCATTTACATAGTAAAAATTAATCATACAATGCAAAAAAGTTAGAGATAATCACTCGATGTATCCACCGCCAGCTTCAATTATGGCTTCAAGCCTTGGCCGAAACTTGCTACAGGCCGAGATCACATGCTGTGGATCAACATTGGCACAGGCTTCATTGATTGCATCTCGAAGTGATTTGACAATCTCATGATGACATTTGTTGGACATTAACTCAATCACGCCCCAAAAGTAAAAGTCCAATGGATTTGCATCAGGTGAATTTGGAGTCCACATGTTCTTAGCCCAAAACATGGGCAAATTTTCATCACACCAGTTTTGAACAAGATTTGAGGTGTGAGCAGGCGCATTATCCTGTTGGAAAACATAATCCTGGCCATTTGATACTTCATCCATCCAAGGTTTGACCACATCATTGAGAACCTTCAGATACACATGTTGGTTAACCGCTTGACCTTTTTCAAAGAAATGAGGTGGCATGACATCACCTTTGCTTGATAAGACGCACAACGCCATAACAGATGCTGGAAATTTTGTTTTCTTTACCACAGGAACATCTTCTGGGTCTCTACACAAATAACGGCTGTTTCGCTTGTTATGCTTTTCATCAACAACAAAAATTTTTTCGTCAGAGAAAAATCGTGTCATTCCAGCTGTTCGATGTTTCAATGAAGTAACAAGGAGACTGCATCTCTCTAACCTGCTTTCTTTTTGTGCATCAGTTAACTTTTGTCTGACTTTAAGGGTGTAACTTTTGTACTGCAAGTCTTGGTGAACTGCTCTCCTGATTGTCGCTGGCGAGTTTTCTCATTGATGTTGTTGGGTCATCGTCAATGTGATTACGGAGGCGTGAGATAAAATGATCGTCTCGTTTTTTGTCATTGTGGACTGAATGACGCTTTCTTTTAGCATCAGATACACCTTCTTCTAAATTGTGAGCAGCGGTAATTCGATACACGGTCGACTCTGGCAGCTTTAAAAACTTTTTTATTTCTGTNATCCTGTTGGAAAACATAATCCTGGCCATTTAATACTTCATCCATCCAAGGTTTGACCACTTCATTGAGAACCTTCAGATACACATGTTGGTTAACCGCTTCACCTTTTTCAAAGAAATGAGGTGGCATGACATCACCTTTGCTTGATAAGACGCACAACGCCATAACAGATGCTGGAAATTTTGTTTTCTTTACCACAGGAACATCTTCTGGGTCTCTACACAAATAACGGCTGTTTCGCTTGTTATGCTTTTCATCAACAACAAAAATTTTTTCGTCAGAGAAAAATCGTGTCATTCCAGCTGTTCGATGTTTCAATGAAGTAACAAGGAGACTGCATCTTTCTAACCTGCTTTCTTTTTGTGCATCAGTTAACTTTTGTCTGACTTTAAGGGTGTAACTTTTGTACTGCAAGTCTTGGTGAACTGCTCTCCTGATTGTCGCTTCGCTAACCTCCATGATGCTGGCGAGTTTTCTCATTGATGNTTCTGGGTCTCTACACAAATAACGGCTGTTTCGCTTGTTATGCTTTTCATCAACAACAAAAATTTTTTCGTCAGAGAAAAATCGTGTCATTCCAGCTGTTCGATGTTTCAATGCAGTAACAAGGAGACTGCATCTCTCTAACCTGCTTTCTTTTTGTGCATCAGTTAACTTTTGTCTGACTTTAAGGGTGTAACTTTTGTACTGCAAGTCTTGGTGAACTGCTCTCCTGATNGATACACGGTCGACTCTGGCAGCTTTAAAAACTTTTTTATTTCTGTTGAAGTCCGCCCGGCGTCAAGTGCAATGAGGATGGCAACTCTTTTGTCGTATTCTGAGAACATAATACAATCTAAAATAACAGAAAATCTGAATAACTTAGAATAGATGTTGTATTAATTGATCAAATAATCAAACAGATGATTTTAACTCACAATTCCTAATGAACACAGTTTAAAATAACTCTCAATTTACCTGACGCACCCTGTACAGTCAACTAATAACACTTTTAGGCTATATTTAATATCCAATAATTACGCATTCAATGTTTTAATATTGTCCCGCTTAAGCAGTGAACAAATATTACCGATTAAAATAATAAAAAAATTTAAAAAATTTGTTTTCTACTGCTCTTCATGTTTTATATAAATATTTCCAAAGAGTTTTATTTGGCTTAAATTTCCCATAGTAGCTTTTTTTAAATAATTAGTACGTTTTGTGAACGTTTCAAATTTAACGAAGACGTCATTTCAGATTCAACCAATTTGCAACAGTAGACAATGTATGACAAATTTTTAATTAATTTTGAAGTTATATAATATTCAATATTAATTACTAAATATTCATGTATTATTTGTTCTAAATATATACATTTCTAAATCAGATTGAAAGAATGCTGCAATACAAATAGAACAGCATAATCATTCTGTAAATAGCATGAATGATAATGAAATGGTTTCAATCTCTTAACCCTCAAAAATTGGATATACTATAGAAGTGCTTTTGATGTTTCTTAAATTTTTATCAAGTTGAAGTTTTCTTCATTCTTTAAAAACTTTCTACTATTTTCATAATTTTTTAAGTCTTACAAAGTTTGGTAGATAAGGGTAAATTTTAGTAGTTGTGTATTAATATTGTCCTTAACTAACGAACAGCAGTGAAATTCTATCTAAATAAACTATTTAAACATTATAGAAACTATAAAATGGAAATGATGCGGTAACCGTAACTTTGAAATAATCATCCAAATTTATTCGTATGTTCTAAGAAATTTAACAATTCAAAATATAACAAACTCAATGTTTTTTGCAAAAAACGATTATCTTTAGAATATTCACTGTAGTTTTGTGTCCTAACGTTATAGGCATAAAAAATTCTACCTGAAATCCCTTTAAATTATTTAAGTTATTATTTGTTTATTTTGTTTATAAATGTCTACTGAAAATGTGCTTGCAGCCAGAGCAAACTACTGAACATTTAAAATACATAATTAAGCATTATAATTTTCAAAAAATAGAAAAAAATTCTCAAACAATTTGTAATAGCTTTCGTTAATGATTTGAAATGTTGCGAAACAATATCAATGACGTAATGCTAAATTAGTTTATAGTAGTAGATTGATTTCGTATTAGTAATATATTATATCTGACTTTTATTATTAATTCTTCTTGTTATGGTTAATTGTTGCACTTTCTCACGAATAAGTTTTTTGTGAATTTTATTTTTAGATTAATATGCGGCGCTGAAAAAACGATTGAAATTGATTTGGAAGGAAATCAAATCGGTGAAATTGCTGCTAGCAATATTCTCCAAGCGCTTATTACACGAAATGAAGGTTTGAATTTGTGCATTACTTGTTTTATTCCTTTAGGTCGTAATGTTATGGTATTTGAACATGCTATCGTCGAAATATATATTTAAATTAATCTAGTTGTTCTTCTATGTTGATATTATTTAAATTATTGTGATCAAATCATCTCAAGTAAATACGAGTTACCTTGACTAACATCAGATTACTTGCTCTGGTTGATCTTCGCTTGATCATCTTGCTGTTATTATTGTATTATCCTATCACAAATCCTGCTCCTTTAAAGTTTTGCATTCACATTATCTTTGTTATTCTAATCTTGAAATTGACTCCAATATTCTTGTCCACTGTCATATTCACAGTGCAGCATTCCCTGCTCAGAAAATTACATATTACTTCTTATCTTAATGTCAATTTTTTATAATTAACTAATCGCTTTCCCGATGACAAAACTTTTTTGACTTAATGTTGCTACAGTCAAAAGAAATGACAGATAAATATGATCATTATAGTTACCACAAATACGCTAGTTTGAAACGTTAAAAAATTTTAAAATATAAACCGTGCTTTAGGAACATGTGAAATCGTCTCCATGCCGAATCGTGCTTCTAAAATCCAGGCCCAATCCTCCTCTATACCTTTCTTGTTTTTCAAATGTAAATGATTTATTTTTTGACAAACAGGTAGTATTATTCCTAACGATTTCTTTTCAATACTTCTAATCTCATTGTTTCCTACAACATTTAATTCATGTAATTTATAATATAACTGAGTTCCCTAAACTTCAACATAATATCATTTATGGTATGTTAATATAGATAAGGAATGCTGTTTTGGTTATTATTGAATCAATCGTTTATATTTTTAATATACTTCCTTTTGTCTCTGTAAGGGGTTTAGAATTTGGTAGCTTCCAGATTGAAGTACCTCTGCCTCTTTAATGAATGATTTTAGTTAATGGTGATTTACTGTAACTTGAAAGTCTAGTTGCATTTTTAATTTTTGCTTTTATTAGTGTATTCTTCCCAAACAACACTGGACCTTGTTTTTTTTCATAGCAATTGCTATTGTGAATAGGTCATTGTTGGATTTCAATTTTTATTGTAAGATATTAAGTTCTTCATTACCTGACACATTTTCTAAAACTAAGTTTCAGAATAACTACCTGATTGTTCTTATTGTAATGTTTTTAAGTACAAGTGATGTTTTTAGATTTCAATGGTATTTCGTTCATGCCATATATTTTATTTACTTTGTAACATTGCACGACATGTATTCATACCATTTGCTTTCTACATGTATTATGTGGCTGATAAAATTATATACATTGGTTTAATGACTAATGTAAATGATCTTATCTGCCATAGATTGCAGTTGCTGTAAGGCACAATTCCAATATGAATGTTAACGATTTCCATATATATTATATTAAAAACATGTTGACATGCAAGACTGCATATCATATTCCTACTGCTCTAAAACTCCATTCAATTGTCACTAAGATATACATTACATGTACATCACCGAAAATATATGTTTATATTTTGGTCAGAAAACTTTTTTTGCCTTGAATCACTCAGCACGCTTTTACTGTATGGTCTTCAAGATGCAAGTTTGCCGTTATGTGTTGTGTAGAAAGCTTAACTTTGTTGTGTACTCAACACATGTTATGTGGAAATAAAAATTTAGCGTCCCAAAATTTACATTTTACCTTTGATGGACGAAATCTAGTCATTATTTTTTGTTTTTTGTTTTCAAATTTTTTAACAAATTAGTACGCGCATTTTTTCGATTTATGCCATTAGCTAAAAAGGAAGTAAAATCCGATGAGTTATTAATATGAATGCGAACTTACAAAATCCTTAGAAAAGCTAGAAAAAATAAAATACCTTTAAGGGTAGTTTTCAGGGGGGCACCCTTTTTTCGGATATATAGCACTTAAGAACTATTTCTGCTGCATACCATATGTGTAATGGTATCAGAATTGGTTTCTGATTTTTTTCCGCATATTTTAATTTTTTTGTGCATATTTAATGAGGTGTTACTATAAATAGAGACGATTGTCTATGGCAAGAAATCTCAAAAAGTATAATAGCTAGAGCTGTAGTTTTTTGCACAGATATAGATACATACTATATCTAGAATTTGAACCAGAATTAAAGTAATTCAATGAAAAATAAATTTTTTATAATTTTTTTAAATTATACTGACATTTTTTGTACTCGGAAATTGAAGAAAATTTCTTTTATCTATCCAAAATCTTCTCTGAATATACTTTGATCTTAAAGATTGAGGCACAAAATCATCTTCAAACTATAAGGAATAATCACAGCAAATTTCAAAACAATAGAGCAAATACTTTTTGAAATATCCTGCCATAATGATCTATAAAGTGATAAAAAATTAGAAACAGAGAAAATTGCGTTTGAAAATTTCGATATATTACAGAAAATATTTGCTTAACTTAAAACGCCCCAGCCTCATATGTGTCATCTGCTGCGTTCACCAGCGCATGCTGTCTGTGTTTTCGTAGAGCTTTTTTCTCGGTGTCAACTCTGACGACTGAATTTCTCACTCTTTTGATGTCAAAATGACGTAATCCATCAATAACGAATTTTCCGCATTCAAGGCCAAGTTTTCGAAAAACATCAACGCGCCCAAGTTCACCATCATTGTATGCAATAGCAGCATCTAGCACAGCAATCTCTAATCTTTCTCTACCAACAAACACACTCTTAGGGGATCTATTCCAAATCAGGTTGTGATATGATTCATTGTTGTTTTGGGTTCCCCCGTGGAGACATTTCGTGAGGAGGGCGTCACTTGAAAGTTCAATGAAAATTGGCTTGATTTGTTCTAGCACAAACTTTGGCAATACGTTTTTGTTATCCCTTTTGCACCAATCACCACACAAATCATGATTTCCTCCCCTGTGATGAAAAATAGCCATTATGCTTCTTCTCATACCAGCATTTTTTTTAAATGTTAGGTGCATTCAAATGCAATTTCTAACAATATATAGACTTTTTAATGTATTAAAACACTGTTTATCTTAAAGCTGAATAGTTGACGATTCTAAAAACACCAAAATGTCATAACTGATTTTTTTAACCCAAACAACCTTTCATGGCCCTGAAACCTACCCTTAATGAATTTGGTACACTATTGCTATCTTCAACTTCAGAATTTTAGGCATAAATTCTGAATTTAACTCTGATAAAATCCAAAATATAAATACTTTGCATTGCTTCTTGGCCTTACCTATTGCATATAAAAAAATCTTAATATATTTTCACTAATAAAGTATTACTAAACATGTGGGCCTCTCACTTTTTGCTTGGGTGGCACAAATTGTATGTTAACATTTATTAATCGTTTGTACAGAATTGTATTTCTAAAAAGACTGCATTAATAAATATTCTTAGGAAACATTTCAGCTACACCAGATTAGTAAAATGCTATCTTTATAGAAAATACTGTGACTGGAAATTCAAAAAAGAAATTTGTCATTATCTTTCTTATTTGTATATATTTTTGAACCATAGATTTTACGTTTTCGAAATTCTGTTCTATATTATTAATTTCCTTGCTTAATAGGAAATTTAACTAGAAACGCTGTGGAGGGGTCATAAATATTTTTGTTGTAAGGTATTCAGCAGGTCATAACTGTAATCGACTTGAGATTTTCTATTCCGATGCGAACGCGATTTTTGGCCTTTGATTACAAAATTTATTGACCGAATTTTAAATGCAAACAATTCATTTTTGTATAAAAACGATTATAAAGTTGTGTGACAGAAGTAACATATTTGAAATGTACATCTACTAATATTCCTTGCTGCAAAATATGCAATTCAATGGCCTCAAGAGCTTCTTTTGAAATTTATGATCACATATAGATGATTGTCAGGTCACATGAAGAAAAACACTTTCTGATTGCGTCCTTGATACTTTGCTTAAAAGACCTGTTCTAGCCTATGCAGTGCGTCGCGTCTTTAGAAGCCCGGCCACACTAGATATTCTTATAAAATATATCTAAAACTATAAATATATGAAGAGATAATACAAATTTCTATATTTTGAAGTGATTGAACTTAAATATTACGTTTAATACAGTACTGGAAATATGTATTCGTCCATCTTGCTATTTTGAATAAATAATGAACATTCATTGGATAGAGAGTGCCTAAAATTCTATTAGTAAATGTATTCGGCCACCTGAAAAAATTTTAGCCAATGAACAACTCCGAAAAAAGTAAATTCAAAATAAGATACATAAATTAATAATTGATGCAATACAAGCACTTAGCAACAAAATTGTCTCTTCTAATATTTTAGGGTGTCCTTTTGAGCGAATAACAACTTCAAGGCGATCAGGGATTGAAGCAAAAAGTCTTTCAATAAAGCTGATGGAAATTGAATAACATTTTTTCTTTATTGCGCTCCACAGCTCCTCTTCAGTATGAAAAGTATGTTGTCCAATTCTATATTTGACCTCTTTCCACATGTTTTCGATAATGTTAAGCTCTGGAGATTGGCCAGGTCAGTCAGCAAGGATAGCAACCCCATTATTGTGGAAGAAGTTTTTCATTTCTTTTGAGGGATGACATGGAGCACCATCCTGCTGATAGTTTGATTCACTTGTAAGGAGTGGCAAGAGTTCCTTTTCGAGAATCCCAGCATGTTCAGAGCTTCGGAGAGTACCAGTGAAATGAACAATCTTAAGAAGGCTACACTTCCATATTGCACCCCATACCATTACAGACTTTCCACCATAATTCATGGTCCCCGAGTAAGTTGAGGCAATAATCTGAACTTCAGCGCAGTTGCTCGCTTTATCGTAATTCTTTTCTATGAGTATATCTCAAATCTTGACTCATCTGAAAATATAACATTAAACCAATAGAGACCAGATGAACTGTCTCTCATTAAATTGGCCCAACTAACCGGCGTTATCTTTGCTTTGAGGTTAAGAATGGCTTTCTGGGTACTTCTTTAGGATGTTTCGCACAGTTCTTGCTGTCACAAGGTGACCGTCAGGCCATTCCTTGCGAAATTCCTCTCAAGTCTTTCTGGGATTTTGCTTTTAAAGGCACATAGGAGNTTAGCAACAAAATTGTCTCTTCTAATATTTTAGGGTGTCCTTTTGAGCGAATAACAACTTCAAGGCGATCAGGGATTGAAGCAAAAAGTCTTTCAATAAAGCTGATGGAAATTGAATAACATTTTTTCTTTATTGCGCTCCACAGCTCCTCTTCAGTATGAAAAGTATGTTGTCCAATTCTATATTTGACCTCTTTCCACATGTTTTCGATAATGTTAAGCTCTGGAGATTGGCCAGGTCAGTCAGCAAGGATAGCAACCCCATTATTGTGGAAGAAGTTTTTCATTTCTTTTGAGGGATGACATGGAGCACCATCCTGCTGATAGTTTGATTCACTTGTAAGGAGTGGCAAGAGTTCCTTTTCGAGAATCCCAGCATGTTCAGAGCTTCGGAGAGTACCAGTGAAATGAACAATCTTAAGAAGGCTACACTTCCATATTGCACCCCATACCATTACAGACTTCCCACCGTACTTCATGGTCCCAGAGTAAATTGAGGCAAGAATCTGAACTTCAGCGCAGTTGCTCGCTTTATCGTAATTCTTTTCTATGAGTATATCTCAAATCTTGACTCATCTGAAAATATAACATTAAACCAATAGAGACCAGATGAACTGTCTCTCATTAAATTGGCCCAACTAACCGGCGTTATCTTTGCTTTGAGGTTAAGAATGGCTTTCTGGGTACTTCTTTAGGATGTTTCGCACAGTTCTTGCTGTCACAAGGTGACCGTCAGCCCATTCCTTGCGAAATTCCTCTCAAGTCTTTCTGGGATTTTGCTTTTAAAGGCACATAGGAGCTGATTGGGAGGTTTTGGGGGTCTTCCGAACTTTGGCTTGGGGGCAATGATTTTTTCAGAAGTGAAACGTCTGATGATATCCCCGACAAAAAAGTTCAATCAATGAAATTTTTTACAGATTCTCTGATTTGGTCTGTAGTGGCCGAATACAATTTTCCAAGAAAAAATTAGCTAACTACACTGTAGCATTTCTCCTTGAGATTTAAAGTAAACAGTGATAATTATGTCTCAACATTGATGAATTCTTCTTTCTGCAACCCCAAATCTAATTAAAAAATAACTATGATATTCTTAGCGTCCATTTCTTAGAAATATTTATGACAAATCATGGGTGGCCGAATTCTTTTTTCCAGTACTGTATATAGCAGTGTTTCTCAACCGAGGGTTGGCGGACACTACGGGGTCCGTAGAGAGTTTTTGTAGGATCCACAACAGACAGTGACAAAATTTAATTTTAAGACAAAAATTAATAATATATAAATAATATAATCCAACAGTAACCGCTGCTTGTATTCATTTTGTGCACAGTCTCCCTGTCTACTCCAAATAACGTTAATACACCTTTTCAATTTATTTGCAATTTCACTTGATTAACAAGAATATTTCACATGATTAACCAATCAGATGAAATTACCTTCCAAAACAATAAAGAAATGCACGCTTGAGCTAGAATGCTGCCTTCCCATTGGTTAGTAACGACGAATGAAAATAAATCATCTTTAGCAATCTCCCTGTCTACTTATTGATAGTTCTCCCTGATACGAGTGACCATTTATTTCAGTTTTTGTGCTAATGAAGCATTTTTTAAGCATCAAACTTAAAAAGTGATTATTCAAAGAATTGATCACACTGGTCATTGTGCGCAAATCAATTCTGCTGGCGTGAAAGCATCATATGAAGTTTCGGGAAAAATTGCATTGAACAAAAAGCCACATAGCATTGCTGAAACTTTAATTCTACCCTGTTGTAAATACATTATTTTAAATCTTTTTGGTGAGTCTGAACTTTCAAAGTTCAACGTTCTCTCACTGTCAGATAACACTTTTTTTCGACGCATAAGTGAAATGTCTGAAAATATTCAACAGCAACTAATTAATAAAATACAAAATTCGCTTTTCTTTGCTATTCAGCTGGATGAGACGACAGATATCAGCAATTTATCGCAACTGTGTGTTTTTGTGCGCTATATATTTGACGCGCATTTCGAAGATGAGTTTTTGTTATGTGAGACCCTTGAAAGTATAACCACTGCAAAAGTCATATTTGAAAAAGTGGATAATTTTTTTGTTAATAATATTAGCTTATTAGAGTATGCACTGATGGAGCTCCAGCTATGCTTGAAATCTAGGTCTGAATTTGAGACTTGAGTACTAAAAAAATCTCCAAATGCAATTTCAACTCACTGTATGATACATCGCCAAGCACTCATGGTAAAAACGATGCCAGACAATTTAACAAATATTGTAAATTCTGTGGTTAAAATTGGTTATTTTATTAAGGCGCAAGTTCTTTATTCAAGGTTATTTCCCCACAGTGCAAAGAAAATGATGCTGATTTCTCAACACTTTTGTTGCATACCAATATAAGATGGCTGTCAAAGGAAAGGTTTTAAAAAGAGTGTTTATTCTCAGAAAATAAATTGGAGAGTTTCTGCAAGTAAAACCAAGTTTACAAAAGAAAATTTCAAATAATGTAATTTTGATATGCTTTTCATACTTAGTTGATATTTTTGAGTCTGCAAATTTTGGTAATCTTGTACTTCAGGGGAAAGAAATAAATGTATTTCATTGCCAAGAAAAGCGTAATACTTACAAAATGAAACTCCAAGAATGGAAATTAAGATTAGAATCAAATAACTTTGTACCATTTGCAACTTTAAATGCTTTTCTCGATGAAAACTAGCTAGAAGTGGACAGCAAATGTATTGAGATATTCAAATACCATATTCATATAATGATTAACGAAGTTTCCCACTATTTTCCTGATTTTCAAGAATCAATAGAAANAGCTAGAAGTGGACAGCAAATGTATTGAGATATTCAAACACCATATTCATATAATGATTAACGAAGTTTCCCACTATTTTCCTGATTTTCAAGAATCAATAGAAAAATGACAATTCATTAATAATCCTTTTTCTATTTTTTCACTACCAACTGATGATATAAAAATTCAAGAAGAATTCATTATTGGCTAATATTTAAAAAAAGCAAAATTACATGTACTTTACCAACGCGATACCATATCATCTGTACATAATAATAGATATCTTATTTTCACATTGCAAAATAGACATGGGTGTACACATAATAATGCTGAATTAACATGAAATTAATGTATTTAAAAAGTTTTTTAAAATTTTATATTAGGGCAGGTGCCCCTGTTCCGAAATTTTCCACGCTACCCCACTGAGCCCATGCAATCTCGCAATATTAGGTTTATTAAAACGGTTTCTTTAAGTTAGCTGTTATGATCTCCATTGAAGTTTCATATGTATATTAACAATGTCGTGTCTTTGATATTAATCATAATCATCATGGATTACTGAATTGAAATTGAAAATAGCCAATCTAATGTATAAAAACAGTTTGATTTGTATTAATTTTATCTTAAACAATGGTTAAATTAATGAAATATAATTTGCATGTGCATGAATTTCACGTAAATATGAACTTTCCTGACATGCCCATTTTAAAATTTTGCAATAGCTTTATTATAAAATTCATTTAAATGCAATGAACAATGACAATTATATTGAATTTGGGGACCTCTTTGACCGCACAATTTTCTCAAAATCCTACTGTCCCTTTTTTCAGTCTAACCAGACTTTTCAACAAGCCGAGCTTGAGCACAGTATTTGATAAACAACGAGCCTATTTTAGGCTAAGCAAGTTTATAGTTCTGCTTTTTAATTTGATAATGGAGATTTTTCTTATTTTTTGCAGTCAGTATGCCTTTCCTATAACCTTATTTAAGAAATGTTTATTCAATAACAGGAAGAGCTATATAAAACATTCTTTGAGCACAATATTTTTAAAAAAATACCAAGCTAAAACGAGCCTCATTCAGAGATTTTATGTGGCGAGCCGAGCCGAACTTACCCAAAATTTAAAAGAGCCGAGNTGAGTCGAGCTTGGAAATTTCGGCTCGTTGACCAGTCTTTGTGTAACACATCGTCCATTCCCGTATGTCTATTTCTGATCTCGTAATGAGAAAATTTATCTTTATTGTCTGCAATCAAATTGAATGCTAATTTAAGATGTTACAGACATATTTTGCTTACCAAATATTATAAATTGCAAATATATCGCAATATAAAAGCAAATATCAAATCAAATTTGTCCTAGTCCCATCCAGTCTTTTGCTTTTTATGGTCCCAGTCTCGCAGTACTATAAGTGAACAACTATATTTCGTTATTTAAAAATACTTGGCATAAGATACTTGTCTAAGCATTTGTTGTCTTTGAGTCTTTTCTGTAGTGGATGCTGGATATCCTACGAATAGATTTATGACTCTGTTGTGTTGTGTTGTGTATATTGTGTGACACAACAGTCTTTTGCTGTTGAGTTGNGAAGCTGACATAAAGGATCCTCGAAGAATTTGCTTCTGATGGCCAAATCAGTGCTGTGGAAGTAAATTTCAATCTTCAATGGTATTTGGTAATATTACACAGCATATTTTCTGCTTTACATTGTTGCAAAGTTAATATATCGCTGTTGCAAACATCAACATTTACAACAATATTACATCATATTGTTGGGTATGCGTACAAAGAACCATAATTTCTAATCTGATCCCAATAACTTTAAGCCTTCTCTTCTAAATATGGAAAATCACCATTGAGCAAATGAAGAAATAGTTATATAGCAACTTGGGCATTAATATTCATCGCCATCAAATATATTTGTTGAAACACTCAGACACCCGTTTATTGACCTGCAATCTAATGTAAGTACGTATGTAAGTTGAGGAGGTGAATAACTGATTAATAATATAATACTAAATTATCATTGTAAAACATTTACAACGCAAATAACATGCAATTTATGTTGTTAGGCAAGAAGTGTGATTCTTAACTTTGGCCCTATATTTGCAAGTTATTATGGCATCGTAGAGGGGGTTGATGCCCCTCCTACCGGAATGAGGAATTTTCACTGAACCGCCTCGTCCTTGCATTAACTCTTTTACAACTGTTGACTTAGTATTCCATATGCTTACCAGTATGTTCTCATCAGCACAGAAATAGCTTTCTTCCAGAGCATGCCAAAGGTCATCTAGTCAAGATTTTGCACTTTTTCAATAGTAGCTCATAGACTGTAAACAAACCCCAAATCGTAGCATTATTTTAGGTAAATTAGCAGGCCGCTTAACAACTATAATGCCATGAACATCATTAAATTTCCCTACATTTCCTTTTCCAATATGTGGAATGGCATTATCTTGTTATATGGTAACACAAGGTGCGAATACCATTCTTCTCTTTATTGAAAATATAACTTTTCGCATTATCTGTCCGCAGTGCAACTCACTTGTAACTGTGGTATCTAAATTAACATTCGGTAAAAACATCAAGAGCTCACAAGAGACTTCAATCCCGTTTTTTGGGACGGAGGTAGTACAATTTCGAATTTTTGATTTCACTAATTGTAGTTAGTTTTGCATAGATCCCATTTTCAGATATTTTTAGATCTGTAAAATCAATTAATTATGGATTAATCTGTCCTTTGAATTTAAATAATGATATGTTTGGGTAATGTTTACTCTGCTTCCTTGTTTTTTGTTGCAAAAATACGCGAAAAGAGGTTATATCTTACTAAAGTCTTCGTGTTTAAATCGATAAATCTTTTCAAAAAACTAGAATGTATAGGCTTTGATTCCAATAGCATAGATCTAATTAAGAATTATCTCACTAATCGATTTCAGCTGGTTAGAATCGACAATAAAATATTAATCTCCATTTTATTCATTCTGAGGACCAAAATAAAGGACATATTATTTAACTCCGATTGATAAAACAAATAGGATTTATTACAGTTTATGGTAGAATTTTTATATTGAGAACTATGATAAATTATACACTAAATTTAAGAGTTATTCACTTCACAACCATTGAGTCGATTGATAAATCTCATTTTAATGATCGATCATTTCTTCCCTTTTATATTGAATAAATATATCATAGTTTTAAAGCACTAGCATATTGAGAACAGGGATCCATTTTTTCATCTTGTCAAATTTGAAATACAAGAAAAAATTCATTTGAAAACTTAAGCTTTGCAAATTACAAAATCATTTTCTAAATTTAATCAGCCCTGCATTGTTGGCTAGTGCAATACTTCCAACATTTAAATTTTGTCTGCTACAATCAAAGAGTTTCTGAAAACTGCACTTGCTTTAGTGAGTTGATGTAAGTTGGAAGAGAATTTTACAATTGAATATATAAGAACTGATATGTTTAAATAATAAAAAAGACTATTGCAATGCTGGTATTAATTAGCTGTGACAATACTTATATTACTAAGTTAGTGGTGGAGTTAAGAAGAACGTGACATATATGATTGGAGTTTCCGAAAATATTAAATATATATTCGAATATTCGTGAAAGAAATATTCGAATATTTGGTGATGTTTTTATATAAAATATATAATATAAAAAAGGTAGCGTGAAAATAGTCAATTCTTAGCAAAAACAAAAATCACTAGCAAAATACAAAGTTTTTGTTCAAAAACACACGTTTGTCAAAGTTTGCAGGGTTGAGCGTAGCACGTTTCTTGCAGACTATCAGTCCAGCCTTGGAAAAGACACTGATCAATTGAATAGTTTGGAACCTGCGGGCCGTTCGTTCTAGTAGTGAAAAGTGTGTCTTGTTTCCGGCCCACCAGTCTCCAACTGTGGTTGTCACACACCGTGAACACTCAATGTACTTCGTAAACTCCTCGGATCCCCTGCCTAATGCTGACACTTGATTTCGATTTGCAGGAATGTCTCTTGCGAAGGACAGAAACGAGGAAATGAGTAGGAGGCTTGGATTTCGTCAGCATAATTCATTGACTAGGTCACCACTGGCCCAGGGGCATTTGTTAATTTCTATTTCATGATTTGACTAATCGTAAATCGCAAGTCACTTTTTGGGGGTGCCATACGATTAGTCTTTTTACTATAGTCAAAAAAGTTTTCTGACCATAGTGAAAACACTAATCATTTGACACCCCTTCAATCTGTTGATTAGACATGTGTTACTGCTGAATAATTAGGGGGCATCATTCAACGTACATTAGAAGAAAAATTTTTCCTGAAAAATCTTTATCCCGACAGATGGCGCTCGAAAATGCTTAATATAGCCTATCTTAATACATTAGGAAATTTTGTGCAATTTTTTCTACAGTATACAACATTTTTAAAAAAACTATCAGAATATGAATGCTAATGTCCTTAAGATTCCACAGAACCGTTAAAGTACTCATTTACTTTCCTAGTTTTTTGTACAATTTATGGCAGCTTTTTGTCAAAAATCAACGATTTTTGAGGTAAATTTGAATATTACGTGCTGTGAGGGAACATTTTCAAAAATCAATCGCTCGGAATTTGATTGGCTGCCCCTGAAATAGAAATCCTTCGCGTCCAAAATTAGATTTGAATTATCAGCCATACAGGGCTTCAGGAAGCAGACGCTCTCAATTGAATGGCAATTGTACAGAAAATGAGTAAAGGGATTACAACCGAATAACGTGGAATTGATTTTTCATCTGTCAGCTAATCAATAAAATAAAATTCCATTGCAGGATTTCATTAGAGAAATGCATTTGAAGTTTGTAAAATTCGATTGATTAAAATGTCGCAATTTTCGTAAAAGTTATCGATCAAAGCGAAAAATAAAAACTATTGACACATGGAGCTATTGTTGCTCTAGAGAACGATATAACTTTTATGGCCATTGCATCAAACTTGCCTTCGCAGTAGCTATCTAAATTTAGACTACCCCATTGTTAAAATCACTTAATGCAGACAGAGGTTAATGAAAAATCAAGGTAAACTTTAAATGCTTACTTAGAATCGGGAAATATAGAAAACCTTGTATGGGTTTTCTTAGTTTTTTGAAGCGCTACAAAATGGTTTACAACATAAGGTCGTGGCTATGAAATTGACTGCTATAGCAAAAAGACATCTTATTAAATAGTTCAACTTTTACATAATAAATCCAATTTGATCGAAATTTTTCGCTCTAAAAACTTTGAAAATTAAAAATCAGTGTGTCATAGAACTAGTCAGCGCGCATCGAATGATATGTAAACTGGGACGATAGCATAAAAACTCATAGGTTAATGGGTATCCAAAGATTGTCTACTCTAATGGAAATAATCCAAAATTGATAAAGTGCGAATATTAATATTACTTTCGGATATTGTAGGGGATCCAGATTAGAAAAATCCAAAAAACAAAAATTTGTTTCACATGGAGCTAGTCAGCGCGCATATTTTCATATAGAATGCTTGTGCATAGAGTCAATAGTCGATTAGTAATAGGGTTCCGAAATGGGTCAGTTGAAAAAGTATTAAGAAATCCGAAAGTTCTAATGAACAAAAGTATTAATAATGGAATGAGTATAGTAACTAAGGAATCAGATCAGAATTGCCAAGGTTCTGGCTGCATAAAGTCGCTAAAGTATAAATCCATATTGTCACTAAAGTAGAAAGACAAAGTATAGAGCTATATTGATGCGCAGGAGGTTGAATTCTTAATACATTATTTTCAGACATTTTCCTACTTAGCAGCATTTGTCTGTAGTTTTTCGCTCCGCAACTACTTTCCACTGGAGCGTATATATTCTTTGCCCTCTGCTCTCAGAGTTTTCTTTTTAGTTTTCACTCATTCTCTCATTTCTTCGTTTTTTGCCTCGTATTTCATCATCGACATTTGCGTTTTCGTCCATGTTTACAAACAAGTTTAGAGTTGAAAGATGGCCTGGACTACTTGTGAATCAAAGAGTGACACAAGTCTATGGACCGCGGGAAAGTAACTATTTTCATTGAACCGTGTTTTAGCAATGCAACCACTGCTCCAAAATCATTGTACAATAAAAATATTGATGAAAAATATTGTTTAAACAGTAGTGGACATATATGTGTCCACTCAGCCAGGTTAATGTTAAATTATACATTTGCAGATTGCAGGTCCAGTTACCATTTAAGGCGACCCGAACCAACCTGTAGATTGACCCGACCGGCTCGCAGCCCCATACCATAACATGAGGTGAACACAACGTTTCTGTGGGGTTCTACCAACTTTGCACCAGTATTTTATCGTGTTCCAATGCAGATGAAAGAGGCAATCATCTGTAATGAAAACGTTNNNATTGAGAAAAACGTAAAATACTGAGAAAATAAATCAAAATGCACAAAAGTACTATATAATTTTGTCTTTTAGTGAGAAACGTCTTGCGACTCCTATAAAATATATTAATTCTATCAAATATCTAGAGATATGCCAGAATCCCGTATCCAGATAAGGAATCTGGTAAAATCGGCGATTACAATGTCCGGTATCTGGTAAAATTTAAGCTGTTTACCGGATTTTATCGGATAATATATTCTGAGATAAAACTTGAATTTCAAAATGAAATTTCTGAGGAAAAAATTACATTTTTCCAATAAATGGCCGCTGTCATGCAACAAAACAAATTTTTCTGACATACCATGAAGTAGTCTATTTAATAATTATTTATTTTCATTAGGGCAACCAAAAGTCATAAAAGTCCAATTTTTTCTGTCGTTCTACTTTGAACCTGCTTAAAATTTGATGGTTTTCAGACCTGGAGTGCTGTTAAATAGGAAGTATAAAGTCATAGAATGTCATATTTTTGTTTTTTAAAAATACAGTAATTCTGTCTAAAATGTCATAAAAGTAATTTGGTGGCATAGTTTCATTAAAATTAAGAAATAAACTTAAAAATTAATGCTGGATTGTGACAGCGTTAAATCATTCTAACTAAGACATTTATTTTCATTCAATGTCAATTAATGTACTTCCTGGCCTAACCCCCGAGAAGTGTAATTGCTAGCTAATTGTTGACCCGACCCACTGATCAACGCGTTTCTGGGACTGGCCATATATGATGGCAGCTGAAATAATAACTTAAGGAACTATATACATTATTATTTCATGGATTCTGTAAGGCACATATGTTGCAGAATTGCACCATGCCTATCCAGGCAACAGACATGAGGGTTTACTATCTAATTGCTTTAATTAAGGCTGCTATCATAAAAAGTATAAGTTGTTAAATGCTTGACAGAGTTGAAATTCGATCAGATATTGTTATTATTCCTATCCTTGATCTTGAAAATGATAACTGTAAAATAATCGCCTATAATCAAGTCACGATTAGAAAATATCTGTTTCACTGCTATAATCATTATAGTACAATGGAAGGAAAAGGGATGGACATTTAAATGGAATTGTACGACAAGTTACGAAACTTTCAAGCAACATTCGGTTGCAGTTGAGAGATGTTTCTCTATGCTAAGAAAAATCTTAGCCTATGGCAGAAATCTTAACCACAGTAATATTTGGCCATTTATGTGCTGTTATTATAAGTTGTTAAATGCTTGACAGAGTTGAAATTCGATCAGATATTGTTATTATTCCTATCCTTGATCTTGAAAATGATAACTGTAAAATAATCGCCTATAATCAAGTCACGATTAGAAAATATCTGTTTCACTGCTATAATCATTATAGTACAATGGAAGGAAAAGGGATGGACATTTAAATGGAATTGTACGACAAGTTACGAAACTTTCAAGCAACATTCGGTTGCAGTTGAGAGATGTTTCTCTATGCTAAGAAAAATCTTAGCCTATGGCAGAAATCTTAACCACAGTAATATTTGGCCATTTATGTGCTGTTATTATAAGTTGTTAAAGTAGTTGGTTTGAAAAATTAATGTTTCATTGTATAAGAGTTTTTGTATTTGTTTTATATCTTGTTGCAAGTAATAGAAAAACGTTTTATATTGCTTGAATTGATCATTTTGAAAAATGATGATAATATTTTAAGGCATATTTAACTAAATTCTGTCATATTTTATAATAAAAATAAGGTCATATTTTGTCTTTTTAAAGGTTGCCTTAGTAATAATTGAACAATATATTATCCGTTATTCTGCACTCAAATTATCCGGTATCCGGTATATTCAATAGAGATTAATGTTTTGCATTTCTTTCATTTTAAAACAGCAAATGTACAAATGACAAATTTTTTGTGGCAAAACCATTAATTTCACGGTAAATTATGAAATATATTTTTCAAAGCAGAAAAAGCTTACATCATTACAGCATATTATCTTATGATTATACCAGACATTACATATTAAGACATTTTTAAACGCGCCATCTTGCGACTTTACTGTTTTATAGCCTTTGTTAATACATGCAAAATCCGTTTTTTGCAGTAAATATCAGAAAAAGTTAAGATCTTATCATTTCATAGCTTAAGGTGGGTTTACAGCTTATCAATGAATTATAATATCTCTAAATTGAGAAGAATGCATTGTTGTTGATACGCTGTTTACAGCGTCTCAATTAAACTTATTTATCACACTTTTATTTGTTATTGATACAGCGTTTACAGCTGACTAATCCCAATTGAATCTTATAATTCAGAACATTTGGGATTAGAGACATCCCCCAGAAACGTTTTTTCTTTAACTTTTTCAAGCAATTGGGTTGTGATCCTTTCTTGTTGCATGCCTAGTTTCGAATGAATATAATTGATTCAATGTTTACACTAGCGTAATGACTAATTATGAAAGGAATGAAAGACGAAATATCAAAAGTGCTTTGATCACGTCTTTCATCCCAATTGTGGAAATATGATCGTCTTTCAAGTGTTTACAGCAGTATTAGCGCAATTGATAAGCTCGATTACGCATTCTTTTGATTTCATTAGTTTTATTAATTGATCGTCTTTCACGGCTGTTTACAGCTGAATTTGTGCTAATTGAGCACTCGATTGCGAAATATTATATTTCATTGATAAGCTGTAAACACACCTTTAGTTAGTGTAATTTTAAGCTTACCTATAATATGTTTATAAACATATCTCTTTTCGTTCTTCGGCGTTTTAACATAAAGTTTTTGGAAAAATTCAACTTAGAATTTGCATTTGGAAATTTTAATTCAAAATTATATGTATCCATATTGTATATTGCCTTCATCTGGTTACGTAGCATGAGTATCAACAAATTAAATGATATTATTATTTTATTAATGCATTTGCTCACTCTTCGGCGTTTTGCTAATAACTGAAACAAATGCTGTTTGCAGCACTTGGCGTTATAGGTGCACAAACACCGTGAGTAGATTTATTTGAAATGAAAACAAAAATATATCAGCATTCAATAATTGCGATTGCATTATTTCGCCACTAGATGGCTACCAACCACCAAAATATTTTATTTATATGCATTTGAGCGGGCATAACATATGCCCGGTTATTTGAGCGCCCAATGCCCGCCCTCTAGGGGTGTGCGGTAGGCGGTTTTCATATCCGTAACCGCCCATTACTGTATAATTGATACCCGTACCCGTGAAATCCTTACCCGGACCCGTGAGGGTTGTACACGTACCAACCCGAAAAATTAAATATTAATAATGCTGCAAAAATCTTTTATTGACAATACATGCAAATTTCTATACTATAATGTAATCTTCCCGAATTTTATCCGTTGGCATAATTGTCTTACCCGTACCCATCCGTACCCGTGAAACTTTTAGCGCACCCACACATACCCGCAGGTACCCGTACCTGCACAGTCCTACCGCCCTCTCTTCTGCTCGCCGGGCACGGGTGGCCTGGTGGATCCGGGCATGCCCGCAAAACTCTATGTTCCAAGCAAAGCCCTCCACATCTTGGGATGGGCGATTGTAAGTTTCACAAGACTATTTTCGTTGTTTCCCGAAATCGACAATAAATTTAATTTCACTAAACATATGTCTATAATCAGCAAATTGATAATAGCTATAAAATGGATTTCTTACATAGAAAAATGTCATCGACATCAAAATATGGTTTTAGTTAGCTAATGCCTTAGTAATGAGCCACACCTTTTGGATTGTAACGTTTTGTTTAACAACTTAGAAAAATCATTGGTAGATAAATTAAATTTCTAAATATTTGGATTGTAACGTTTTGTTTAACAACTTAGAAAAATCATTGGTAGATAAATTAGATTTCTAAATATAATGGGCCGAAAAGATATGCTTGAATACTAATAAATCCTTGAAAACTTTCAGATAAACACTTCCATGACGCTTTCTTCTATATTAGATACACTTCTTTAATTAAATAATGGGGATGCTTTAAACAAACGGTTGCCTATTGACAAAATTCGATTTCGTCCGTATTTGATTAGTGCTTTCAATAAACGAAATTTCTATCAGAAAAGTAAAGGTCAAAAACAAATTTTTAAAATCATTTCTAAATTGCAAAATTGAGAACTGGAATAACTTGGCATTATATATAAGAAAACTAGATAAACCTGAAAAGTTTAAAAAAGAAATTATGGTTTATATTTGCTCTCATTTTTACCATAAAATTAGAAATAAGGCTTTGTCAGGCTATACTTTTTCTAATTGACTTAACTAGAAACAATTTGAAAAATTTGTAAATATTTCGCAAATATCAATTTCTTTAAACTAACCTTTCTGACACAATTGTTGCAGTTATTATTTTAGCGGCATTTGTTCTTATCATAGTTGTTTATATACTATGCTGCAACAATGAAAAATATTTCTCCTTAAAGTTCAATATCATCTTAACAAAATACATAATTTGACTATTTCCTTGCCAGAAGTGTAATTTATATTGTTAGAAGTATATTGTCACTGCTCATTTCCATAAATAATTAATCAATTCTATTAGTAATATGTAGAAGTCCTTTATATCAAAATTCTCATGGCTACTACTAGGGCAATTTAAAGTTTATACATCTGATGTTTATTTAATCTGAATAACTTAAATGTAAAATATTCTAAATTTAGAAAATCTTCCCAAGATGAAATTGAATGTGACATACAGATTAACTTCAGACGTGTTTTTACAAATATTGAAACTTTCGGGCACAGTACAAAAGAAAAAAGCATACAAAGTATTATATTAATTTTTTACCTTTACTTTAATTTTATTTAGAAGTCCAAGAAAAAGTAATTTGCTTAAATCACGTTATGTAGAGTAATGTATTAATGTTGATTATTGTAAATATGATTTGTAAATATGTGTATTATATTGTCATTTGTTTAGAGGGATGATTTTTTCATCTATGAAATATTGATATATGTTCATTACAAAGTTTTATGTGGTTGTGTTATTATTGTAGTTCCTTTAAATTTTTTGTGGACCTAAAAAACAAAACATGAATTAAGTGAACAAATATATTTTCATTATCACTTGAAAACCATTAAATTTGTTTCCCATAAGTAGTGAAAAATGTTGTGTTTAATATTATTAACCAAGAAAGCTAGTGGGTCAAGTTGTCTGAATCGTATAAACCCAATCTGAGTACATGTTTAATTTTGTAGTATGAAATACATTCATTTTGTTCATTTGCTCTTCAAGAATGCTGCACCAAGCTATGACATGTTTATTTCGATCCAAGCAAATTTAACTTGATATATACAATTTTTTAGGATTTATAAATTTATAAATTTGCTGTTAAATTCGAATCTTTTCCCGAATCGGAATTTAAAAAATTTAAAAATTGACTACTTATACAACTTCTTTAATATTGAATATTGAGGCATACAATCAATTCCAGAAAGATCTGAAAAGAATTCCTTAATCATATTTAAAAATAGGATTTATACTTAAAACCAATAAACTAAGACATAAAATAGAACTAAAGACTGAACTCAAGAGTGAAAACATTTCCAAAGTAGTATATGAAATTACAATGTAACTGTGGTGCACAATCCATTGGAAAGACATTTAGAAATTCACAAAGGGATGGAAATATCTATTTTGAGTTGATTTTTACAATATAAAATACTGATTTCAACTCTAAATAGCGTCAAAAATGACCAATACAACTAAAACGACAAATACATATACAAAAATGAATTTTTTTGGTGGGAGATTGTTAAACGGTAAGATTTATTTTTTGCTTAATTAACAATCATATGCATTATTCAGAAATTCTAAAAGCTAGTCCTCTTATAGAGGATGGACGAATAAACGCGCTATTTAAAGATTTTTCTAATCTTGATGACTTTATAAATGAACTAAAATTATCAGATGCATTAAAACTTGAATATGAAGATATTGTTTGTGGCATAAAGTCGAAATTCATTAAATGCTTGAAAAATCAATGTGAAAATGTAAAATTGAGTAATACTATTACTCCTACAATCAAAGAATTTCAACATTCGAAGATATTTAAGCCAAAATTAGTCATTTCAAGTAATAATTTAAAAAATGATGATGGTAGTTTAAATGAAAAAGAATGCAAAAAAATTGTTCAAAATGTTGAAAAGTCAATTAAAAATTTGGGAACTAAAGGGCCAAGTGTAGAACAAATAAAATTAAATGACAAAAATGATATTATCTTACTTTGTAAATCTGATGAAGATGCAAATATTACAGAAAGAGCACTTGGTAAATTGAGGAACATAAACATAAAAAAATCGATCAAACTTATGCCAAAAATCAAAATTACTAATATACCTTTATATGAAGACGTAACTAACTTTAAGGAATTTAAATCTAAACTATTTGCTGATAATGAAAATATTCTCAAGGATTTTGAAATGGAACATTGTGAATTAATATACAGTAATGTTAACAATTATAGCAAATGCAAAGAAATAATAATGAAGGTTTCAGCAAAATTGAGACATGTACTGGTTGGAAAAAAATTAAAGCTTGGTTTTGGAATTGTTCGTACTTTTGATCATTATTATGTAAGAAAATGTAGTAACTGTGGTGAATTTGGTCATTCTACAAAGGTATGTTCAATGAAAACATCTAACTGTATGTACTGCATGGATAATCACAACTATAAAAATTGTCCAGTTAAAAATGCTAAGGAAATGCATAAATGCATCAACTGCAAAAATTCAAATATGTTTCAGAAATCACATAGTAACCATAACGCATTTAGTAAAGAGTGTCCTTTATATAAAAATCAAATGCAGTTAACTATTTTGAAGACCAATCATGAATTGTAATAAAAGTGCATATGAAAATATCATACCCTGCAACAAAGTAAATGAAAAAATTGTAACTAAGAAGAATAAATTAAAATTAGTAAATACCAATTTCCAGAGTATTGTGAATAAAGTTGATAAATTTTACGATCTAATTCAGAATTTTGATGACAGTACAATCATTGGCGTGACGGAAACTTGGTTAAAATCTAATGACCACTTAAGAAGCTTAAATGACAAATTTTTGATCTTACGAAGAGATAGAAGACAAGATTTAACACATAAAACTAGAGGTGGTGGTGCTTTACTAAATATACCACGCAAATTCAAACCAATAATCAGAGATGATATTTCTGAAAATGATTCTGAATTTGATAGCTTATGGGTTCAATTTAATATATGTGGAGTCTGTTATTTGATCAATATAAGTTATTGTAGTAAGAAACAATCATTTCAAGCTTTTGAAGAAAATTTATACAAAGAAATTTGCATTGCAAATCAAACAACAAACTTAGTTATTATTATGGGTGATTATAACCAAAATTATTTATGTGAAATTGAAAAAAGGAAAATTAACGATTTAATTGATGTCTTTAATATGGAAGTTCTGAATAAAAATATACCAACGCATATAAACTTTGTTAAGTCGTCTTTGATTGATTATATCATTACTGACATCTCAAGCATTAAGACTTATGAAGTTTTTGTTACAGATTTTTTCATATCAGACCATTTACTGACATGTGCAATATTGGATAACATAAAGACTCAAACAGATTCACTGATATATTCCACTAAAAGATTTTATTCAAAGAAATTCTTTAACAACAAAAATTTTTTGAAGGAATTGATCAACTTAAATTGGAATGATTATTACTTTGGCACAACAGTGGATCAAAAAATGATATTTATAATTGATAATTTAACAAGTATTTATCATAAGCTTTGTCCTATTATAAAGATTCAAAAACACAACGTAAAGAATAGTAACAAAACGTGGAAGATATGGATATCTAAAGAAACGAAAGAATGCATTAGAAAAAAGCATAAGGCATATGCAATTTTTTGTCAAAACAGATCGAAAGCCAACTATGATCATTATAAAACATTAAGAAATAAAGCCTCAACAAAATGTAATTTTGATCTACAAGCTTTTTTACAAAAATCTTTTAATGAAAAAAAATCTATTAAACAAAAGTGGTCATTTATTTCGAATTTTTTAAATTTTAAAGAAGAAAATGAAATTCCTTATATAATAAATGATGATGGTGAATATATTACAAATGACAAAGAAATTAGTAATATTTTAAATGAAAGATTTGTGAAACTAGGAATGAATGACAACCTAAATACAAAGTTCAAACATTTATATCATAAGCATCGCAATATTAGAAAACATGATGATCCCTATAAACCAAGATTTATTACATTAGTAGAATTTTACAAAGAAACAAAGAAAATTAATTGGAACAAAGCGAAAGGTCATTGTGAATTTCCTCCTTGGTTTTTGAAAGGTGCCTTGTGTATTTTATTGAGACCTTTGTGTGACTTATTTAATCAATGCTTGGCAGAATCAACTTACCCTGATTACTTAAAAATTGCTAAAGTTACACCAATATATAAAAAGGGAAGAAAAGATCTTGCAGAAAATTACCGACCAATTTCAGTATTAACAATAATTAATAAAATATTTGAAAAATTATTATTCAACCAAATTAACCTATATGTGGAACAAAATGAATTAATATCAAAACATCAGTTTGGATTTCAAAAAGATACCTCTACAAATGATGCCTTACTTTATGCTGTTGAAGACTGGAGATCAAAACTAGATAGGAATGAAAAAATATATATAGCATCATTAGATATTTCAAAGGCATTTAATTCAATAAACCATTCTATTTTATTGGAAAAGTTAAAGCAGATTTATAATTTTAGTGATTCATGAATAGAATTATTAAATAGTTACATAAGTAATAGATATCAGTATGTGAAACTCAACGAAGAAATATCAAATTCATTAGAAATAAACCATGGAGTACCACAAGGATCAGTACTGGGTCCATTACTATTTAAGTTATATGTAAATGATATGGATCAGCACATTAATAGTAATCATGTACAATTTGCAGATGATACTCTTATTTATTGTAATGATATTTTAAATTTACAGGAAAATGTTGAAAAATTGCAATCATTCTTTAATAATAATTTGTTAAAATTAAATATTGAAAAAACTATATTTATGGTAATTAAGAATAGAAGAAATGAATCAACATTAGAAAGTATTAAGATATGTAACAACATCATTCACGAATCACCAAAAATGAAATATTTGGGAGTAGTAATTGATAATAAATTGAATTTTGAAGACGAGGCAAACAACATCATAAAGAAAATGGCGTATGGTATAAGATCAATTCAAAAAATTGGAAAGTTTATACCAATAGAATGGAAGGTAATACTCTTTCGATCACTTGTTTTATCCCATTTCTTGTACTCATCTTGTTTATTAACGAACTTAAATAAAAAGGCAAAATCGAAATTAGAGAAAGTATTTAAATGGGGAATAAACATAATTAGCAACAAAAATAAAAAAGAAATAATGTGTAAATATCATCTAAGATCATTAGAAGCTCTTCAAAATATTAGATGTTTATCGATATTTTGGAAAAGAAAATCGAACATTTCTAATCATTTAAATCAAAGAACAATTACATTTGGTAAAACTAAGTATAATAGAAAAGTAATGAAGAACGGATTCCTAAATTATTCAATATCACTATGGAACAAACTGGATTACAGTACAAGAAGTGAAAAAAATTTTACAATATTTAAGAAGAAGTTGAAAAACATGATTACACAACAAAATATCAATTATCTGACTAATTATAGAATAAGATGTGCAACTCAAGAACAATAAGTAAAAATATTTTTTAAATTATATGTAATTTGTAAACGTAACCAAGAAACAAACATTTACTGACATAACTAAGCACATATGAAGAAAGTTGCATTATTTATGTTCTTAATAAGTTTGTAAACTTAATACATGTATATGTACATGAGAACTTAAATATATGTTGTTGTTGTTGTTGTTGTTGTAATTGAAATTAGCAATTTGTGTTATGGCGAATTTTAATGCCGTCTATTGAATAGGCAATGTTATATGTAACCTCGCCATAAACTAGTTCAGCAATAAGTAGTGCATCAATGCTTCTGGTACATCAATATAACTTTTTATTATTGTGACTTACATATATTGTGAAAGATATGTCAGTAGTAAGATAAAGGCAGGGGAGATCTCACAAACTGACATTTTGACCTCTAGTGATTCACAGATATTGGAGGAGTGGTTTTAGTGAGTCACTGGTGATTGACAGCTCTACTAATGGATTTTCAGTGGCGTCACATACTTGATATTTTTATCGCAAAGTGCTTTTTGACAGCTTGGGGTAAAGCCTTAATGCATATTTGACAGCTATCACTAATTGATTTTTTCAAATGGGTTTGCTTATGAGTGATTCATATTATGGTCAATTTAGTTTACATACATTTTCTTGGTTTTTATATGACTAATTTCATTTTGTTAATATTACAATTGTTTGCATTACATCTCGTTAATATATACCTCGTTATAACACATTACACTTGCTTGCATACATTACATCACATTTGTGATTTTCTATTGTTGGCTAATTTTACAACACTTTGTCGGATACACATATAATATTAGACTAATTTTCCATTACATGTAAAAACTACACAATGCAANGCTAATGACTATTTTCCATAAAAATTTTCCATGTTTTTTGTATAAAGACACAAACACGCAAAGACTACAATTTTGCTCCATGTGTAATACATAGTAAAAGCGACCTACATTTTCGGAAAGAGGGTTATGTATAAAACTGAAATTCGCCTCCTAAAATGTTTACATGCAATGATATTAATAAAATCTATATACAAAATTATTATATATTAGTTTTTACACGGCAATCTTTTCTTTTACACTTCTGTTCTTGACTTTTCCATGTTTTTTACAGGTTGTACACATTTGGTGACTGATACACATTCATCAACTTTCTATGTTTTTTTCACTTTTTGTACACATTTGCAGATTGATACACTTTTATCAACTCACAATTTCACTGCTTTTATCGACTTTTCCATGTTTTTACAGCTTGTACACATTTGGTGACTGATTCATCTTTTATTGACTTTTCCACATTGTTCACTTTTTGTACATGATTATAGACTGATACACATTCATTGACTTTCAATGTTTTTTTCACTTTTTG